>JAVSBU010175156.1:0-12406 GCA_033118015.1 Loricariichthys derbyi
TCAATAATATATAATTATTTAATTATAAATAATTATTTCTAATTATTGTTTAATCTAGTTTTCTATCTGGGAACAGCCCCCTTCTCCTGAGCTCTCTTTATGTGTTTTCTTACATCCTCTTTTTTTATATAAAATTTTCTAAATTACAAAACTCATTCAATATTAAATAAAAAAAAATAAATGTTCACCATCAGTAAGACAGCGTTGCTGCACTGCTCCTGGATTTTATCCGCCATTTTAAAAGCACACGCAGTTGGACTGGTAACAAAAAAAAAACAACAAAAAAACAATAATAATAATAATTAGGAACAAAAATATTATATAATAATCATTTGAATCTGTAATGAAGCGACAGAGCAGCACACAAAATATTTTCATATTAGTGTTTTGATGAAGTTTTGATATTTGTAAAAATGATTAAATGATATTAAATACAAATTCAAACTGACAAATCACACAGACCTAAGAAACTCTGGGCTTCCGTACACTTAAAACACATGGATAAAGTGTGATTTAATTATTAGAAGAATAAAATGATATAAAACTATACCTGCTGTCCGATGCACTTGCATTAGCCTGATAATATCCCACAATCCTCTGTTGTGTCTGAGAGCACCACACGTCCACCTACAAGACAAGGACTGCTTATTTTTAATTAAAGAAATAATAACAGGAAGAAGTTTGGTGCTGATTGACAGTAAACACATTTTTCGCTGTACATTGGCACTAAGTCGTTCTAATGAATCTGCATCTGAAATCACTTACATGAAGATCGTAGAGTGGAATGTTTACTTGAGTTTGAACATGGCATATTTGCTCACATAAAATAAAAACAAGGTTTTGGATGGAAACTGAATGAATGATGCATTGGGTGTTCAGAAAGACGTCCACTTGCTAATTCCCATGCGGTTTTACTGCAGCATGCACACAATTATGGTGTTGATTTATGCTGTGCAGATTTTTAATACTAATAATAATATAGTTGTCGGGTGGCATGGTAGAAACAGAGCAATGATCCAGGTTCGAGTTCAAGAGATACCTGACTCAGCTTCATGGGATTACACCGCCAATGCTGGCTCTGTTTGAGTGAGGCAAGGCGAGGCTATGGGCACTCTGTCCATGGTGCATTTCAATGCCCAAAAATATATTCTAATCCATGCAACCCTGATAGATTAAACTACTGGATTACTGAGCAGAAAGGTAATTGTTCAAGCCCCAGAGACTCCGAGGTTGAGACCCTGAATAAAACCCTCTACTACTTACATTATCATTTTTATGTCTCTAATATCATATGAACTGTCACTTGGTTGGATAAGAAGCAGCTGACAAATGACATTTATTCAGTTTGAGCTGTATGGCCCTGTGTTCGTACCTGTGTTAGAGCGAGCTGCGCAGTCATGGCCAGTGAAAGATGAGAATGCAGCAGAGGAACGCAGTCGATAACAGAGACACACTTGTCACAGTCAGTTCGTCCTGCAGCTGCTGGAGCAATGAGCAGCCCGTTCACACTGCAGCGTGGATACAAACTCGCGTGCAATAGCATCTTTACGCACGCCAAGCAGGACAGCTCCACCTCACTCATGGCTAACACACACACACACACACACACACACACACACACACACACAGTAATGGATTATTAAACAGGCAGAGTATGGTGCATTATTATATAATCAATAAACAAATACGTCTATCAGTTTAAAACATGCCTTATTATTCGTTCTCAGTCAAACAATCGATCCTCGCTGTGTGTATCCTGGTCAGGGTCGTGGGACGGCCGGTGCCTAACCGGCGACACAGAGTACGAGGCAGAAACAATCCTGACATGGCTCCAATACATCATAGGGCACTTTAGAAACACCAATTAACCCAACACCCAAGTGTGTGTACCCTACAATGGATTGGCACCCTATATAGGGCTGTTCCCGCCTTGCGCCCTGTGTTGCCGGTTAGGCACCGGCTCTCCCACGACCCTGATCAGGATAATAGGATAAGACAATGAATGAATGAAAATCTGTCTAGGTTTCTCCTCTCTCTAATGCGACCTCAGGTTTACCTTCACTCCTCCCAGCGTCCGGATTACCGTGAAGCCGTTTCCCTCCTCTGTCCGGTCTACTGTTTATATCGCGAGACTTCCACACGCGCCGTCAGTCAGTGATTGACGGCTTTTATTTTTAGATTTCCTGCTTCAAACTGAACATACCAGGGCTTGAAATGAAAGTCAGACTTTCCCCTAGCGTTTGGAGCCGTTAGCTCGGTGCTGTGTCGTCACAGTGACGTGTAAATGCAAAAAAACGTACGGAGTCGGGAATGAACATAAAGAACTCACATTCATAAATAAATATTAAAATAGGAACTTACTGTACTGCTCAGGATAAAGTGTAGCAACTGTATAAAAATGTAAAGCAGTAAATATTTATGGTAAATGTTAAATATTACCATTTATTTACAGTCTAAGGCTACAGCGTTGCTTCTGCGCTTTAGTTACTGAGACGCTACAGCACCACGCTCACACCCCTACCGCCACCTACCGACCAATCACAGCTATTACATAACCATATACTCCACATCCATGTGAGAGGAAACCCATGTGGACACGGGGAGGATATGCAGACTCGAACCAGACTAACCACTACACCACCGTGCCGCCCATATAGTGTATAGACATGAAAACAAAGTGAATACACATATATTTACATTTTATTGTCTGCATTTAAGGGCTGTCAAGTTAAAATACTCTGTTCTGTTAACTGTAACAATTGCAACAAATTGCTGGTATTAAATTTTGCATTATTGAGGTATTTTGCCACAATGCATTATAACTTGGCTGACACTGGTGCGGTGGTTGTCACATTTCCAGATATCATAGGTTCCATTCCCGGGCCGGGCTCCGTCTGTGCAGAGTCTGCATGTTGTCCCATGCTTGCATGGGGTATGCTGATCTCCTCCCACATTCCAAAGATGTGTTAGGTCAGTTGATGTCTCTAAAGTGTCCCTCTGTGCGTGAGTGTGTGTGAGAGAGAGTTTGTGTGTTTGTCCTGGGTTAGTTCGAACCCTGCACAGAGTCGTTTTCTGCCTTGTGTCCCATGTTGCCAGTTAGGGTCAGACTTCCCGCAACCCTGAATTAGATTCAATTGAACGCTTGTATGAAAATGAATGAAAGGTAGTCCTATTTATTAACTATGATTCATTCATCAGTTCAAATAATAAAACTACTCGCAAGTTTTTTAAACAGCATGAAATATATTAGAATATATTTAAACATATATATTGTTTATTTCACAGGTTTTGTTTTGTAGAATTTACATATATAATTAACCAATACAATAACTGATAAATGAAAAACAATTGTTAAATAATTTCTCATCATATTGTTATTATTAAATATCACATACATGGTACGTTTCATATGAATATTCATATTTCAAATGAATCTACCAAATGCCATAGATATGTACAAATCAAACACAGTGCAGACATACACATGTAGAGTCTGCAGGGGTCACTGTTGCAGTGCCGGAGGATGATCCCCGACCATCCTCTCCTCCTTGTCATATTTGGTTGTACCTCATCATAAGTGGGTTTTTAATTTTTGTGTTTAAGGGCATTAAGGAAGAATCACTCATAAAACCAAAAATCTTTATATGGACCTGTATGAAGACTTTCCACCATATTTTGGAACCATAGCTGTTTGGATTTGCTTATATTCAGCCACAAGAGAAGGAAAGAGGTCGACCTCCTGCATTCCAGTACAACCCAAATGTGTTGGTTGGTGTCGAAGTTGAGGTCTTTCCATATAGTTTCAAAGTTAAGTCCACTTTGAATCCTAACTGCTGTCATTGCACTTCTATTATTTTATATATTTACACCTATTAACTTTTGTGAGGTTCCATACACATGCCTCAGTCTCAATGGTAATATTTGTTAATAATTTGCAATACATTTGTTGAGTATTCTTTGTGTGTAATTCATTCTAATATATTCAGTTTGCAGTGTGGATCCTTTAATAGATCATAGAGCATCTTCAATCCTGATTCTCCTGGATTATTGTCCCTTACATTCAGCTCTTTCAGTTTTGATGAGGTGTTTGACCGAAGAGCCGATGCCAGAGCAATAAAACCTTCTTCGCCAATATGGCAAAGCACCAGGCTACAGAGAGAAAAAACAAACTTCTCAACAAACTGATCATGAAATGTATTGAATAAAACAATAACGTGCTACATGACTACACTTTTATTTAATCTAAATATTGGCAACAAGTCAAATGAGAAAGTGATCGCAGTACCCAAGTATCTCCAGTTTACAATCTGGATTCGACAGTCCGAGCGAAAGCAGCTTGGCTCCTACATCCTGCACTGCATTTTGCCTCAGTTCCAGTTCTTTCAGACATGAGTGCTGGAGAACAGAGGACAGAGCTTCACAGCTTTTGTCTGTGAGTTTACAATCACGCAGCCTGAAAGAACATTTAAATGTCATTTCACTCCATTGCCATCATTTTAAGTTCAATCAGAACTGAACTGAGCAATTACTATTGTGACTAAAAATTAAAAAGCAAAGATTTACCGCAGTATTTCCAGTTTACATCGTGATTTCAACAGTCCATCCGAGAGCAGTTTTACTCCTGAATCCTGAATCCTGAAGTTGCCACTTAGGTCCAGTTCCTTCAGACAAGAGTGTTTTGAGCTGAGAACTGAAGACAGAATCTTGCAGCTTCTCTCTGTGAGATGACAATTAGACAGCCTAGAGAGAAATTAATACTATATTAGATCTCAAACACAAAAACCAGCTAAATCGTGTCTTTCACAAATTCCTGAACATTGATCATGTGAAAAACGGGACTGTGGTAGCCTTAATGCACTGGACTATAGAGCAGAAGGTTCAGGGTTTAAATCCCACCTCTGACCCACTGTTGGGTCCTTGAGCAAGACTCTAAACTCACAATTGCTTAGATTGTAAAATTGAATCAGTAAGTCACTCTAGATAAAGGTGTCTGCTAAATGCCATAAATGTAAATGAAAAATTCAGTGGACAGAATCTCACCACAGTGTACTCAGTTTACAGTGTGGACTCAGCAGTCCTTTAGAGAGCTTCTCCACTCCTGAATCCCACAGCTCGTTGTTACTTAAATGCAGTTCTGTCAGGTTTGACGAGTTTGTGCTGAGTACTTTGGACAGACCTGCACAGCTTTTCTCTGTGAGATTACAGTTGGACAGTCTGAGAGAGGAATGGAGATCAATCAGACGACTACAATCTGAGATACTGAGTTAATATATAACACACAATTAGTGCAGTAATATTCAATAACAGGATTATGAATGTAAATGCTCACACTGCTTTTCTGGATGCTTCCACCACTTTTATCAGCTTCAGGAGACATTCTTCTGATTGGTCATATGACATCAAGTAAAACTCGTTCAGATCCTCTACAGAGTTCAGCAACAAAAACACCAGAGCTGACCACTGATCAGAAGAGAGCCTTACTCCACTAACATTATATTTACGTCTTTTGTTCACATAAGATTGAACTTCATTCACTAAAGACTGATCCTTTAGTTCATTCAGACAGTGGAACAGATTGATGAACTTGTCTGAAGAGACATTCTCCGTGATTTTCTTCTTGATGTATTTGACTGTTGTCCCTTTACTGTGAGAGGTGATTTTAATCTGTGGCAGGAGGCCTGCTAAGAGAGTCTGGTTGGACTCCAGTGAGAGACCCATGAGGAAGCGAAGGAAAAGGTCCAGGTGTCCATTCTCACTCTGCAAAGCCTTGTTCACAGCATCCTTGAGCAAGTCAGACATTGTTGGTTTTTGAAAGGGATGAAATGTTCCAGTGTCAGTATTAGCCATCAAGTTTTTGCTTTCCATGACGAAGCAAAGAAATACGTACAAAGCAGCCAGAAACTCTTGAACGCTCTTATGCACAAAGCTGAAGACCTTCCCTAGGTGCAGTCCAAACTCCTCTCTGAATATCTGGGTGCAGACTCCTGAGTACACTGATGCTTCTCTAACATCAATGCCACAGCTCCTCCTCATAGAAGATCAGGTTTCCTTTCTCCAGCTGTTGGAAAGCCAGTTTTCCCAGAGCCAGAATGTTCTCCTTGGTCTGCTGAGGATCAAAGTCATATATTCCATGGTACTTTTGACTCTTGTGTTTCAGCTGATAGATCAGGAAGTGGGTGAACATTTGAGTGAGAGTTTTGGGAATCTCACCATCTTGTGCTTCATCTAGCATTCTCTCTAGAACAGTAGCTGAAATCCAGCAGAAGATTGGAAGATGGCACATGATGTAGAGGCTCCTCGATGAGTTCATGTGGGTGATGATTTTATTGGCCAGGTCCTGATTGCTAATCCTCCTCCTGAAGTACTGCTCTTTTTGAGGATCACTAAACCCTCGAACCTCTGTTACCTGGTCTACACACTCAGGAGGGATCAGACTGGCTGCTGCTGGTCGAGAGGTTATCCAGAGGAGAGCAGAAGGAAGCAGATTGCCCTTGATGAGGTTTGTCAGAAGAACATCCACTGAGGCCGATTCTGTCATGTCCCACACATTCTCATTATTCTGGAAATTTAGAGGCAGTCGACACTCATCCAGACCGTCAAAAATGAACAGAACTTTGTTCTCGTTATAGTCTATTAACTGTAGTTCTTTTAATTCTGGGAACAAGAAATGTACAAGGTTAATCAAACTGAGATTTTTCCCTTTCATCAAATTCAGCTCCCTGAACGGAAGTGGAAACACAAACATGATGTCCTGATTTGCTTTTCCTTCAGCCCAGTCCAGAATGAACTTCTGCACCGACACTGTTTTTCCAATTCCAGCAACTCCTTTAGTCAGCACAGTTCTGATGGTTTTGTCTTTAAAGAGCTCGTTGCACATGGTGGGTTTCTCCTGTGTTACTGGTCTCCTGGATATTGTCTCAATCTGCCGCACCTCATGTTCGTCGTTGATCTCTGCACTCAAACCCTCCGTGATGTAGAGCTCGGTGTAGATCTCATTCAGAAGTGTTGAGCTCCCTGACTGTGAGATTCCTTCATTTATTCTTTTGTATTTCTTCATCAAAGAGATTTTTTGCTTTTGCTGATGCTGCAAGGGAAGCTCTTCTACAAAGAAGAAACAATAATACACACATTACTATATAGTCACTATTTCCAATCTCATATGACAACGCCATTTTAAAAGTCACATTACTCCTCAGTATGACCAAGTGTTTATCTATGAACATTGCATGACTGTTTGCACCTGATTAGTGCGACTGTTGTATTTAAATTATTTTGTAGCTATAGTGTTAAGCACGTAATAAGT
Organism: Loricariichthys derbyi; assembly: GCA_033118015.1. Taxonomy (NCBI): domain Eukaryota; kingdom Metazoa; phylum Chordata; class Actinopteri; order Siluriformes; family Loricariidae; genus Loricariichthys; species Loricariichthys derbyi. The sequence goes on from JAVSBU010175156.1 coordinate 7,304, forward strand.
ATTGGGTAAGTTTTATGACTTTAAACTCTTACTGGTCTGCAGCATGTTAGCAAGCTCAATCTGGTTCATTTTCTTCAGGATGTTCACGGTGATCTTTAGCACCTCCTCTTTGACAGTGATCTGATCCTCCTCATCATTCGCTTCATTTTCAGTGATGGCTTGGCAATCTGGACTCAGTTGTGTCTTATACCTCTTCAGCTCTTTCTTTAGCACAGTGATGATTTTGTCTTCCAGCTCCTGGAAAGAAGTAGAAAACAAGAGGTCTGATTTTCTTATGTAGGAGACGTCGGGGTTCATTTGAAAATTCAAAAACTGCTCTTGTTATCTTTGTCTGCCTTGATGTTTGTGTGGTGTTGAGATGTGTTGCCTGGTTCAGTAGAGTTACCCTAAAACATACACACCCACCTTGAATATGGACTCAAGTTGGTTTAGTGATAATTTCTTATCTTGACTTCTATGGGCAAAACAAACCATGAGTGTAATACCCATGTGTAAAGAAAGGTCACAGCTACACACACCAATTAACATATAATACTACTCTATGCTATCAAACACTGATTGAGACAGACAAAAGACTTAAAATGCTGTTTGTACTATTTTGTTTCTGTTTGTATCTGTATTTCATTGGTCACACTTTTCATATTTACCCTTGTTGAGGAGGAACGTCTGTAAAGTCAGGTGGCTGATACACTGAACAGTCCGTCTTCAGGGACACACAACTGGGTTCTGGTGAGTCCAAACTCTCATTGTGACTAAACATAAAAAAACATGATCATAAGTGCATAAGTGTGTCAGCATTGTATTTACAGTATCCGTTTGTATCACTTCATATTTACCCATGCTCAGGAAGCTTTTCTGGATGATTTTTCGACTGCTCACTCCTCACTGTCGCAGAAATGGATTCCAAACTCTCTTTTTGACTAAATAAAAAGTATGATCACTGCGTGAGTCATTATCAACTCTATTATATAATCCTTTAACTTTCTACTAATTAATGAGTTTCGTAATCAAAGGATGTTTCTCCCAATATTCACAAAGAAAAACTGAGTATTTGAGCCTAACAGGGAGCTCCATCCTGATTACATTATTTTAAAACCTCCTTTAACAAAAAAATCATAGTTTAAAATAAACATACTATATTAATACTAGGCAAATCAAAGCAGTGTGTAGAAAGCAGCATATATCATGATATGGAGGGCAAGGTGGAAAAGAGGATCCAAACACAGACAGCTTCATGAATAAGGGTAGGCTTTATTTACGTAAAATAAGGAAACTAAGGAAACCGAAGCAAAACAATGCAAAAAAGCCCAAAAAAAAGAAACCAAAAATACCAAAAATGGCTGACCCCTAAAGGCCGAAGGGGCTAGGGTGCATGGCGAAGTGGACCAGGTTTTAGGGTGGGCAGACCAGTCCGACCAACCACACCTACATGGAACAGTTTTTATGGCCAGATGTCCCAAACCGATCAACCACTGAGTCGATGGGGAAGACCAAGCGAGGTCCGGCAGGGTGTAGTGCAGGGACAGGCCCTGAACAATGACCTGCCTACAGCAGCAGCTAACCTGCGGGAGCGCAGGGGGTGCTGAGGGGGTCCGGGCGGCGTCCCTACACTAGCACACTAAGCCCTCACATGACTTTGGCCCTTCTGGTGCCTACTCCACCCTCCCTCTTCAAAGGAAGGGTTGTATCTTCATCCCTCACCTTCTCTGGTGCCAAGAGTTATTTGCAGGATATATGCACCAGCTTCAGGACATCCGTCCGTAAAAACAGTTCCACGTAGGTGTGGTTGGCCGGACTGGTCCGCCAACTGTAAATCCGGGTCCACTTCACTTTAGACGTGTCCTAGTTGTCACCAAGCCTAGCCCCGTTGGCTGTAGGGGTCAGCTATTTTTGGTACTTTTTTGGTTTCTTGTGTTGCTTTACGTCTGTTTCTTTAGTTTCCTTACATTAAATAAAGTCTACCTTTATTCACGAAGCTGTCTGTGTTTGGGTCCTCCTTTTTACACCTTGCTCTCCATATCATAACATGCAAACAACATGAATATTTCAAGCATATCAAAGACTCACAGATGATGTTATACTTGGGCAGATTTTTTTACTATATAACTTTTATAGTGGTTAAGTAAGAATAAGTATACCTTTTGTTCTATTTTATAGAAACTTTAGTAAACTACCAATTTAATTCCTTCTAAGGATCAAAAGCAGCTTAAAACAATTGTACCTGCCAAATCTTATATTTTAATCCTATATTTTCCAATATGAGCCCAGCTGGAGCAGAGGCCCACCCCTCCAGGATGATCCCCCAGTCAAGCCATACGACGATTTAAACATGCACCATTACACGACTTGTACAATCTCATAAAGCTCTTACCGTTTACCACCACTCCTTTCCTCTGTGTCCTGTTCTTCAAACTGATCCATCTACATAGAGGTCCAAGTCTTCTACACGTTGCAGCTCTGTATCTGCATATATGAACACACACGGGTAGAGAAACACTGAAAGGTTTGTATTTACTTCCCCCCAAAAAACTCACTTTGCATGCAGTCTTGTGATCTTTTACAGGTTTGAACTGAAGACACATTTGGAATAAGAGTAGAATAAATTTAAATCTGAATGTTTTTGTCTGATTTTTGGGTGGTGCAGTAAATAGAAAAGTGTTAATTTATTAAAATAGAATTCAATAATGTAAGTTCCTCCAATATTTTAGGCTAACATTCCACTGACTTTGAGCAGCTGATTAGATGCTGAAGACTATAGATCTCCTCACACACAAATTCCTGTGGTTTCGTCAGAGGCCTTTATACATTACATGCATTCATATCTGTGCTGTCACACCAGATGAGACATAGCTATGATATGACAATACATTTATAAATGTCTTCTCATTCTCCAAATCTTTACTGACACGCAAGGTATATTTGTTATCGCCAACTGAATGGACATAATAAACCTATTTAAATATGTGTTTATTAAATTAAATTCTGTTCATATAGTAGCACATCAGCAGAGCTGCAGTAATTACAATAACAGTAGTAATGTTTTTTTAGATGTACCTTAATTTGAGCTTAAACTGGCACTAACTGTATATAGCCTACAATAATTGTATACACAATAATAATAAACTGAGCTGACCTGAGCTTTCACTAAACCTCAGTTAAGTTGGCGGGAATCACCTATGAGGAAGTGCAGGAAAAAAAGAGTCATTCTAGTTACAGGAATCTGCCTAAACAGTGACAACCAGGAAATCACCTCTAACTGCTTTAGGCTTTGTTTCATAAACCTGGATTTTTTTTTGCAAAGAATTAGAATTTGGTGTAACATAATTAATCTGTAATCTGCCTTGCATGGATAAAGGTTGCTTTAGTGTGTTTTCTAAGCACATACTGTTTTCCTAAAACCAGTCGAGCAAGGTTTGAATCTTTATTTTGAGTCTTATGCCGCTTCTCTGAACTTGACCTGTTGTTTTTCCTTGCATTCTTTTTAGTTAGCAGATCTATCACATGATATGTGGTAGAAAGAAAATGTGCAGCTGATGCAAGTCAACATGAAATAGAACAAGGAATGTTCCTGCCTTGCACCCTGTGTCGCCGGCTAGGCATCGGCTCTCCCATGACCAGGATAAGCGGATAAAACAATGAATGAATGAGGGATAATACATCTTTACATATTGCAGTGGCATTATCAGGTAAAATACCTGGATCCTAATGTTCTTAGAAACTTAAAAAATACAAACAGAATGTGAAAAGTTGGTAAAGAAACCAATTTATCACTTCTGCACACAATCTCAAAATTTAAGTATGTATCCCAGATTACAGAAACAGCCTCAGTGAATCACTAACCCTGGGGCAAAATAAGTCACCTTAATCATTATCTTAGCTTTAAATAGCTCAAAGTATAAGTAACAGTAACCCATGAATATTTACTTCATAATATTTACTTCATACTTCATACTTCATATTTTTAACATCAACTTTTCCATTTGGTTGTTATAGAGTCCTTATGCTCATTAAATAAAGACGACCTGACTTGTCACTTCAGTTTGAACTTTAAACTTAAAGGTTAAATTGTCTTTAAACTTTGATTTATATACGCTGCTGTACAACAGTAAATGAACAATTAAAATGGACCCATGAAATTAACTTCAAATCAGTCACAACTAAGTGATTTACGAAAAAAATGTACAGAAAGCCTGTTATTACCTTCAAAGCATAAGCAAAACCAATGTATTTTTCTTTGTAAAGTAATTTCAAAATACATTAGCTGCTATAAACGAATACATTTCATATACACAGATATTTCATATACACAGGTTTAGTCAAGAAACTTTCTTAAATCTTAAAATAAAACATGGATTGGTTATACATACACATGTACTGCATACATAAAATAACCATCCATCCACACAGCATCCTGCTCAGACTTTAAATCAAGTGTATTATCACTAAGTCACATCATACAGCATTATTACATCAGTAAATCCAACAGTACTTGTTATTACATTCATAAATTACATTCATATATTACAATTTTCGATTGAAATACTCACTGTTTTTATCGCACGCTGTCTGATGTTTGTCTGGAGAGAATGCAATGCTGTGGAGACGTCCTGAACCAAAAAACCAGTCAGACTGGTCAGAGCAGCTCAGGGTGCAGTGATTATTATTTCTTACACAAGCAGCGTGCAGTCATGACTGAGGTACAACACAAATGGTTTCTATAAATATATTCCTCAAAACTTAAAACTTAAAAGCCGTTCATTCGCCTGGTACTCTGGTTTTACCAACTAATGAAAGTTAAATAATATGATAAAACCAATAATATAGTGATGACATGTTTAATGTTATGAAGAACAACAGATTCCCAAAGAGCCCAAAGAACTGTAGGTCATCTGGTCTGAAAAACTTTATTGAGTCCAAAAAAGTTCTGGAAGTGGCTCCGTATTGAACTATTGACCCGAAGGTCAAGGATTCAACTCCCAGCACTGCCAATCTGCCAAAATTTGACTCCTGAGCAACACAATGAATCCTTAATTGCTTGGATTGTACAAGGTAAGATTGTGTATGTAAATGTGGAACAGTTAGAAGTTTATAGGACTACCAAAA
>JAVSBU010175369.1:0-12402 GCA_033118015.1 Loricariichthys derbyi
GTCCCTACTCTGGACATGTCCAAACCATCTCAGTCTGGCCTCTCTAACTTTATCTCCTAGTTGTTTAACCTGTGCTGATCTCATTCCTAAATTTATCCATCCTTGTCACTTACAAGGAGACAGGGCTTTAAAAATATGCCGGTGCCAGGCGCATTTTCCATCTACTCCACCACTCTGTGCCGTCTACTTTTTAATTTTCCTGAAAAAACATTTCTGCGCCATCCGCCATGTCAATTTCCAGCACCATGTGGACGCACATGGCAATATTTACATTCTTTCAATCTGAGCCATTTGATTGGTTCATGACTGTCATGTGACTATTCATATGGCCTTATGCCGTCATGGCTTCTCATAAGAGAAATAAGGGAAAACACCAGCCGTCACAAGTGACTGCCAGGCATGGAGACCAGATGATTGGGCTTAAGAAATGGGTCAAGCCCACGTCTGAGGTTGAAAGTAAGTAACCTAGGTATACATGAACAATGTCAAGAATAGAATTCTAATAATCAGATGAGAGAAAGGTTGCAGGCCTCGTGGAATACGATCATCTGCATGATTTGATGATGAATTTCAGAGCCGACCGTGCTGAGTGTTCATTCAGGGACAAGTTTGATGATAAAATACACCATATCAAAGCATTAAATTGATTGTTAACAAGTGATTTATAATTATACAATATACTACTTTGTTTAAATACCAAACAGTTTCAGGCTATTTAGCTCTGCCACTTCAAGTTCTTTCTCCTGTCTTTTTGTCAATACCACTGTGTCCAAAACATTTGTCTGCCTTACATGGTGCAAATAAGCTTCTGGAGGAGGTTGACAGATGCCTGTTTTTTACTGAGAATTGGGTTATTGCTTAATACTTTTTCCTTAAATTGTAATAGGTACAGATCCCTGCTGTTTATATCCCTTCTTAATAAAACTAAGCCACAACCAAGATTTATTAAGGTGTGGGAACGAGACGAATATCATGTGGGAATAAAATTACCTTATTAATTTTAATTATCTCATTCCCACACCTTATTAACTTGCTTCTACGCATTAGGACCTCACACCTTAAGTTAGTTTATTAAGAAAGCATATTGTACAACAATTATTTAGGTTGGATTACAAGCCACATTACACATCATGGTTCTTTTATTTTTAAGACAAATACGCAAGCTGAGCATGCCAAATTCCTCCATCAATAAAAAATCCACAAAAAAACAATAAAAAGATAATAAAGTCAGTAGATCGGTTCAAATAGCTTTAAAAGATCACTTCAACAAAATGCTCTAACAATACTCTAGTAATCCTGACACAATAATAGAAGAGAGTAAATGGATCACCTTTAAAAGTGGCTTATTTTTTTAATGGACTGAGAGCTTAAACTTTTTTTAACCACATTTCTATTTTTTGGGAACCGAAGGCACATTTGGCTGCCGCTGCGATTTTATAAACACCCATCTGTTTCTGCAGTTCCTGTTTTATTTAGCCAGGGGTAGCTGAGAAGTATCATTTGAACTCAAGCAAATAGATCCATAATAGATCCAGCAATAAGATTATGTGTCTGTCATGTTTTTATGGACTCATTTAATTCTGAACCTTTAAATACATGGCTCTGGATGAGGCCATGTGCTAAATTATAGTGTGTTGTAATGGCATACTGAAACAAGGAGGATTTTGAGGACATATGCCTTAGGTTAAGGTTTTGAACAACGATTAGAAGGTTGAATTCAAATTTGAACTTTATCTAAAACACATACCAACACAATAAACCCCAAAACACAAACCATAGAAAATGTGACTTATTTTGCTTTACTTGAAACTAAAAACCCGCATAATAAAGCCCCATTTGTGTTTATGGAAGTGCGTTCTGTGCTCGGTTCTGCTGTCTATGGGTTATGTTGTATAAATGTAGATCTTAATTTGGTTCTGGATTAATTATCGGAACATTCCGAATTTAAATCCAGCATTGGACCACTGCTGGGATTATATCTCTCACTAATGCAAAACTTTACTGCTGCGTCTCCAAATTTTCCAAAAGATGGCGTATAACATCATTAGTGCAAGACCTTCCACTGAATTAACTGCCTGATATATACTTCATGCTCAGAGCAAATTTAATTTGACATTTGCTGCAACAAAATACTGAAGAAACAGCTCAATCTCTGAACTGCACCTTTACTGAAACGCCCAGTGGATTTTGTGCCCTTGAGCCGAGATGGTCATCAGTTACCCTGCGTTAGCTGATGTGCAGTACAAGTATACAGGTTCTGGCCTGAACACATCGTTAATGAGATCTTCATGATACTGTCTGACTTAAGCCAGGCCACAAGGTCAAAAAGATACAACAGCCGTGCTGTAGGTCTTGGATTTCTCAGGAAGAACCAATGATTTGTTAGGTTGGACTCAGATGAGCAGCTTCGTTGAGGATTGACTCTTACTGGATATGTGATTCAGTTTGACTAATCATATTTCACATGTTTATGATTTGGCAACCTTGACCATAGAGAAAGTCTTTGGAGATGAGACACTTTTTAATATGACACAGCAGGCGCAGCCGCCAAATACCAGCCTACTAGCAAGGATTTGAGTTTGTGTCTGGACATTGCCTTCTGGCCAGGTCAGACCATACACCCAGACACAACTGACTATATCTGATTTAGGGGAGGATGGAGGGGGATCAGCCTTTAAGACTGAAAGATTTAAGACTGATTGCTTCTAAAAACCTGACATTGGTACGGCCATTTTATTAAGTGAAACAACAAGCTATTGAAAAGATGTTTTAACATTATGATGGCTCTGTATGAATGAAGAACGTTACTCTTCCTGTAGAGATTTGTGAGAGAGCTTTGTGCACCCTATAGGACAGACTGATTATACGGTATACTGGTACCACTGACTTTTAAATATGTTTTATCCTAATAACTGGGTTACTTCATACAATCTATAACATATACATATGTCCCATTCTTCTTGCCATTTTTAATCTGAGATCAGATGAGGGGATGGGGCAGTCACAAATGTTCCATGGAACTTTATCTCTGCTGAATCTGCCTGTTTGTTGCCAAAGAGAAGGTGAGGTATGAAGGTACCACCATTCCTTTGAAGTGGGAGGGTGGAGTAGGCACCAGGAGGGCCGAGGTTGATCCCCCTCCATCCTTTGTTGCCAAAGTGGACTCTCTGCCTACATAATATATTTACATTGACATTTATGGCATTTGGACGTCCTTATCCAAAGTGACTTACAATTTATACGATCTTACATATAAGCAATTGTAGGTTAAGGACCCAACAGTGTTATCCTGGCAGATTTAAACCCTGGACCTTCTGGTCCATAGTCTATCACAGTCCCTTGCACAGTTTTGCGCCATTTAAGGTCCACATTACGTTCCTTAAAACTGGACGTTGACCAGGCATAGTAACATCGTAACTTTAGATATTTTGCACAAAGCATTTTATTTTAAACAATAATATAAATTAAAGCACACTATAATACACATTTAGTACTGTATTGTATAATACAGTAATTCGTATCTTTCTTTAAAAAAAACTTACTAAAAACAAGAGTTTAAGACTGTCATTTTCTGCCTTTCAAAACTGCAATTCTTCTTGCTGTCAGCAGATGTCACCAGAGCTCACTCGTACTACTTTTCTGTCATTCACATGTAATTTTTTTTTTCATATATATTTTTAGTTTAAATAAGTCACCGTGGGTGCTAAGAAAGTCAAGAATAACAACCAAAAAGGAAAACAGTAAGAACCATGAGGCTGCTTAAAAAAGATAATAGTGAAATATCAGTGGTATGTGGAAAATGAAATTAAATTAATTTCTTTCATCTATCAATATAGTGTTTAACTATACAATACAACTCAGTTAATGCATACAATGCCTAACACAACAAGGATTTTCTAGGGGTTGGCACAAGCCTGTTCGATGTGTACTATTCTTCTAGAAGGGTCGATTTGGCCTCCTGATGAAACTGCTAGATGCTCCTATTGCTAAAGTGTAAGGGGAGCTCACACTAAATACTTGCGACTGTGGCATGTAGAAGCTGGTTCTTCTGATATTTTTTTAGTTACATTCTCATAAAGACACTGATAAATAGTCATATTATCATTGCTGCAACAATTGTATATCTAATCTAATGGGGGCCTAAGGCTTCTGCACATTACTGCACAAAAAACTGTACATGTGGACTGTAGACTAGCAAGCCGTGTCTGAAGTGAATTAAGCATCTGATATACACCACACTCTCCACTAAAGCTGAGAATACAGAGTGCAAGAACCAGAATTGATTGACAGCAGCTGAGCCATGTGTTTAAACCCTGCAAACCACATGCTGTAAGAAATGTCTGGCCTGTTAAAGCACTAAAAGAAGAAACCAAAATCTACCACCCAGTGCTAGCTGAGGTTCTCACTAAACACAAAGACGTTCAATACAGTCAGTTACTAACCTTGGTTTATCAAACTGTGAGTGAATCTAGCAAAATGGTGGGATGTTATTCCGAATGCTCCAAGAATGCGCATCGCAGTCTCGTGATAAAGAGCCAATGTGATTCTTTAGGCATTTGTGGCATTTGACTGTGCTGAGTGTCCTTCATTGTCTCATCACTCGGGCAGTCTCGTTTCACTGCGAGGATTTAGTGGAGGTCAACAACACAGACCAAGAATGAAAAAGAACAGCAGTCTAGGAAATCAAACCACCAGCTCTGTCAAAAACTGAATCTTTAGCCTGTAACATCCAGCTTAACTGGGGGTCACTCTGGATAAGGACATCTGTTTAAATGTAAGGTGGTGGAGCCACGTTTTGAATAATAAGTTTAATTTATATAGCGCCTTTCACCAAGCCCAACGACGCTTTACAATAAACTCACAACCTTCTGATTAGTAGTCGAGCACCTTCAGCTCCGAGCCATATCTACTCAGAGCATCTCTGGTGAGAATATGTAGACCTACAGTACTGTGCAAAAGTCTTAGGTCACCATTAGATTAGATATACCACTGTTTCAGCAATGGTGTAATCATTATTCATTCACTCATTTATTGTCTTATCCTGGAGAGATGGTGCTATAGGGTGCAACCCCAGACAGGACGCTAATCCATCACACAGGGGCACACCCACTCACACTAGGGGCACTTTGGAAACATCAATTTACCTAACACGCATGTCTTTTGGAACATGGGAGAAAACCAGGGCACAGGTCCGAATACAAACACGTGGGTAAGCCCTGGGGCAGTCTGACAGAAGCAAGGCTGCCGGTTTGCGCCATCGGCCCTTCCAACCACCACCAATCACACAACCACATTAATACTAGGCAATGTGGGTTAAGTGTCTTGCCCAAGGACACAACGACAGTATGCGCTCAGAAGGGGGCTTGAACCGGCAACCCTCCGATTACAGGGCGAGCACCTTAACCTGCTGCGCCACTGCCGGCCCACTAAGCCAAACTAAAGCTCTCAATGCTCTCAATGAGTGAAGCTCACTGGGAAAGAGTATTATGGAAGCTATTGGTGCACAGTACTGTAGAATTAAGCATCACAGGTTCGTCCCTTTGGAGTAATGGTTCTGGTTCTATATTGATCAGCACACCCCAAGTATTTCAGCAGAACTGATTCAGAGTACCATACTTCCAGGAGGTACCAGACTTAAACCTCTTTTGTGCTGCCAGCAAGAACCTTTTCAAGAACCTACCACAAATAATCTGATATGGATTTGTTTCCAATTATATTATTACACTTATGGCATTTCACAAATGTTCATTTCCAGAGCGACGGTCTTTTAGGTTAACAACTCAGTGGATTAGGATTAAAAGTCTTGCTCAAGGGTCCAACAGTTGCAGCTTAACAAAGCTGGGATTTGAATTCCAACAACAACCTTCCAGTCAGTACTCATGAACCTTAACCACCAAGCCTTAAACACACAGTCACTCCCATACAAAATCAAGCTAAAATTTGATATGTAAAATACTGTATTTACTGTATGCTCCAAAATGCATCCCAACTACCTCAAATTATGTCACATGCATGACCTTTGGCCTCTATCAGAAAAACATACATTTAGAGTCCTGTACTGATGCTGTAACTCTGTTTTTAACTGGTCGAGGTTGTAGGGCTTTTCAGCACTACTACTGCCCCCCTCCTTCAGAGACTGGCAATCACTTCTCAATGTGATTCCTGACCTGGCTGGATGGCACTGCCTGGACTAATGGGCACTGTGGAGGTAGGCAAGCGCATCGCCTTCCATCATTCCACCCAAGATAACTGCAAAACGTCCTTAAAATCAATACTGATTGTAATCTGGGTGGCAGCAACTCTTTGGATGATTAATCCAGTGGTTCAGGAAGTGAATATTCCACTTCTAGGAGGTCAAGGGTTCAAGTCCCAGTCCTAAGCATTGAGACTGCTTAGTCGTAAGTTGCTCTGGGTGTAGGCGTCGACTAAATGACTAAATGTTTAATGTTTCTAAGTACAATGATTTCTGCTCGAGCAACCCCCCAAATGGTTTTGCGAAATAATGTTTGCAGTCCACCCTTTCTGCATTTAAACTGCTCTCAGCTGCTTCAAATACTTCATGTTGGAATTTACCCACAAAATTGTACAGTCAATAATAAACTCTCATTATGGGATTGTTACATAAACAAGTAACTTGATCCAGATGCCAGCTTCACTCAGTGGATGGTTAATGGTTCTAGGTAGCATAATTACCACTTCAATAACAGTCTCCAAGATAAATGCAATACTGAGCAGAGCCCATTTTATGGGCCACTCCTTTTCTGAAAGTGATGTGGCTCTTGACTGGACATTTTATTCTTAAGGTTTGTTTTTAAACACAAGCAAAACATTTCAAATCAAGATAAGGTTAAGGCTCTGGACTGTTTACCAGAAGGTTGTGGGTACAAACCCAGCCAAGGTGCCACATTAGGACCCTAAACAAAAGCCCCTTCATATGCTCAGCCTACTGTGAAATATAAATAGCTGCAAATTGTGATCTGATCTGTCTGGGATCTTCAATCAATTGTTCTTTGATGGTTCCAGGCAGAAAAATTTCTATGGGTATGATGTGAGTGTGGGGTGTACCAGAAAATTAGTGAACTATTTACCTTTAGTCATTTAGCAAATACCCTTTTCCAGAGTGACTCACAACAGACAAAGTACAAAAACCCAAACAAGTATGGGTTAAAGGCCTTGCTTTAGAACCCAACAGTGGCAGCTTGGCATAGAGGGATTTGACCCCTAGACCATTTTGGTCCACAATCTAGAACCTTAACCACTAAGCCACTGCAATTTAAAATAGGCAGACACTGTTAAGTAGGGTAGGAGTTGTTTTGGGACTTAACCAAGGTCCAACAATGCAGGGGTGTTCCTAGACTACAGGTTGTACTGAGGCACACACATATCCTAAAGAAACACAGACATTGTTAGATCCTAAGCCATCTCATGCCCACACTACCTGCACCATTTTGTCTGGCATAGCTTATCAGAGGGAAAATTCCAGCAGTCTGGTGCTGCGTGACCCAAGTTATCACTGAGACTTTGCTTTCTCGTGAGAAACTGCTTTCTCAAAACATGTGTGCAGGTGCACAGAACGTGAAAAGCTCATGCACCAATAATCATTTAACACACTCCTTCTTGAATGTAGGTCCCATATATAATCTGTGCTGTCTTGAATAAAGCAGATGCTCTCAATTCACTACCTTGATCTTCCCCAGTGTTGGAGCAACGTAAGACGGAGGGCACGCAATAAATAAAAGTCAAGCCCAAATGCAAAACGGAATAAAATTAATCCTCATTTCTAACATGTATACCTCTCCGCTTGTCAATCTGTCATTGGTGTACAACTGTTCATAAAAATAATCCTGTTATACACTAAACAGATTAGGTGATTTATCACTAAAATGGGTGTTACTCAGCCATCTATGAAAAAAGAACAATTAACACGAAAGATTTGTATTAATTGCATCAACTAAACATATAGTTAACGAGTTATCATTAACATGCCTGCAGAGTAGCTGGCTTTCTTTTAATTATCTGTGGGCATCCAAAAGAAACTCATTCATTCATTGTCTTATCTGCTCATCCTGTGAAAGGTCGTGGAAGAGCCTGGCCGGTGACACAGGGCACAAGGCAGAAACGACCCTAGACAGGGCGCTCTCGTAGGGCACACACATCTACACACTAAGGGCACTTTGGAAACACCAGTTAACCCAACACACATGTCCTGGGAATGTGGCAGAACATGCAAACTCCACACAGGTGGAGCCTTGGGTCTGGAATAAACCAGGGATCTCAGAGGTGTGAGGCGAGAGCACTACCATGCTGTCCCCAAAAGAAACTGGCTCTGACTAAATCACTAGCCGCTCAAGCTTTTGGTAAGATGTCGTTGGCATTATGGGAAATGTAGTGCATGTTGTAAAATTTCAGCAGGGGTACATCAACTAAAACCCAGCAAAGTGGACCTGAAGATCAGATGCCCCTGGTACAATGAAACCCAGGTGGAACAGGTGCAGACCAAGCGCTCCCCAGTACGTGGGTAAATCCGACGCGTGGGTGTTGCTGGCGCGTGGAAAGGTAAAGGCTGAGAGAGCTCAAATCAGTGCGTGTATGAAACCCCCGCGCGTGTGCGCTCATCGTACAGACCGTGTTCGCGCAGAGCGGAACTGCATTATGACAGCCAGCCTGTTTCATCGGAAAGGCGCACAGGCGCTGAAGGCGCTGAGCCCGAGCCCGAGCCCGCTTCCATCCTCCATCCGGTGCGTGAGGGCAGAAACAGAGGCTGTTACATTGTTACATAAACACGGTCAGGAAACCACACAGACGCGTGCGCGAAACGACCTGCATATAAGATCTAGACTAAAGCCAGAGCATGCGTCAGTACTTACTGCTGCAGTCAGTCACGCTCGTGACCAAGTCTCATTCACACGCGCTCCAGAGAAAGCCCACCGGTCACTTCACACGATTCGCCGCTCCTCAGATCGAGCTGCACAGCCCGGACTCAACCCGCATCTGAGCAGCGGCCTTCAGCCTGCGGGAGCGACGCTCCGACTCCACGCTTCTGATTGGCTGAGACGCAGATGGGAACGCCCACAACCGGGACTTGAAAACGCGTCAAAGCGCAGGAGGCTGAACCGTGACGGGCCGCAAAATAAAGAGTGCGCAAAACACACATACGCTGCTTTATTAGTACTGTGTTAGTAATGAAAAATAAAACAAACACTGATCTTTTGTGTACTCATTCATTCATTCATTCATTCATTGTCTTATCCTCTGGTCTGGGTTGCGGGAAAACCGGTGCCTAGCCGGTAACAGAGCAGAATGGATGGGTGACCCTACAGAGCACTAATCCATTACAGGACTCATCCACTCACAGACTGAGGGCACTTTTGAAACACCAATTAACCTAACACATATGTCTTTGGAGTGTGGGAGGAAACTGGAGTACCCAGAGAAAACCTACACGGACACGGTGAGGGCATGTAAAGTCCACACAGGCTGAGCCCAGGGTCGAACCGGCGATCTCTCAGCTGTGAGGTGCAGTGCTAACCCCGGCATTATTTAGTGCACTGTTACTATTAATTTATTTTAGTTTTGAGCATACTATATAATATACTCAGTGCATGTTACAACATTAGGGTTATTGTTGGTGTTGCCGCCGTCATTAATATAGAAATAATCATTATATTAATAACAGTAATAGGATGTCACAGTGTTTAGCACAGTCACCTCACAGCTCTGAGATCCCCGGATCCTATGTGGAATTTGCATGTCCTTCCTGTGTCTAACTGAGCTTTCTCCAGGTATTCCGGTTTCCTCCCGCAGTCCAAAAACATGTGGGTTAGGTTAAATGATGTTTATAAAGTGCCCTTAGTGTGTGAGAGTGTGTATGAGTGTGTGAGCACCTGCGCCCTATGATAGATTGGTGCCCTGTCTAGGGTTGTTCCTGTTTTGTGCCCTGTGTTGCCCTGTAGGCACCGGCTCACCAGTGACTCGCCTGGGATAAGCTCATAAGAGAATTAATGAATATTAAAATATTATTTCATTCGTTTTCTTATCCAGTTAATCTTGAACAAGGTCACAGAAGAACCAGTGGCACAGGGCGCAAGGCAAGAACAAAAGTAGATTAGGGACTTGGGATCCAATCCATCATAGGGCACACACCACCGCACACTAAGGCCAGTTTAGCATAGTCAATTACCCTAATGCGTGTCTTTAGACTGTGGGAGGAAACCTGGAAATCCTCTGTGGGAGCAGCCAGAGTAAATCCACAAGGACACAAGGAGAACATACAGAATCCATAGAGAATAGACCCAGACTGCTCCATCTGAGATTGAACCCAGGACCTTCTTGTAGTGAGGCAATCCATTTATATAACACCTTTCTTATAACCAATGTCCCTATGTGGTAGGCTGTGGTCGCCTAGTGGTTAAGACTGGACTATGGACTATGAACTGAACTATGATCCATGGTTCAAATCCCACCTCAGCCAATCTGACACTGTTTGGTCCTTAAGCAAGACCCTTAATCCACAATTGCTTGGACTGTAGAATGTATTCATCGTAAGTAGCTCTAGATAATGGTATCTGCTAAATAACATACATTTTTTATTATTTTTTAACATATTTTCACAGCACCTTTCCTGGACAAGATTCTGGATCTCGATCTCTGGAGAAGACAGGGTTCCAGCCGTAAGTATGACCTGGATGAGACACCAAGTCTATCGCAGGCCTTTTTAGGGGTCACCAAGCTACTCTTGTCTTAAGCCAAAAATTGTACAGTCAATAATAAACTCTGATTATGGGATGCTACATAAACAAGTAACTTTATTCAGATGGCAGCTTCACTCAATGGCTCTGTGGATGGTTAAAGGTTCTAGGTAGCTTAATTATCCCTTCAAGAACCAGATAAATGCATTACTGAGCGCTCTCTATTTCATGAGCCAGTCCTTTTCTGAAAGTGACATTGATCCAGGCTGCATTAAAGCACTTTTTGAGTTTTAGTCTTTAAACACAAGCAAAATATTTAAAGTTAAGATAACAGACTTCTATTTAAGGCTCTGGATTGTTACCCAGAAGGCTGAGTTCAAGTTTGGACCCTACCTGACTGGTAGGAACCAAAAAAACTCAATCCCAGTTCCCTGTGGTGGTGTGTTTAGACCACTGCACCACAGGGTTCTCCAGGGTTATATGTTATGTGCTGGACTGTGGACCAGAAGGACCAGGGTTCAACTTATGGTACTGCCACTTTTGGGTCCTGAAGCAAGGCCTTTATGTATGATTGCTTGTGTTGGGAGATAGTTTGAGTTGTAAGTCACTGGATAAAGGTCTGCTAAACGTAGATCTAAACAAAGTTTCAATATCAAGTAATATACTATAAAATAATATTACTTACCAACTTAAATTAAAATAAACAAGGACTGCAAATAAAGATTGCCTTGAAAATGAAATAAGACAAAAAGGAGACCTATAATCACTCCAGTTATGAATGCTAAATGCTAAAGATTAGAAAATAAGTACATTTTGGCTCATGCTTTTCTGTTTTGGTGTTTTATGTCCCAATTCAATGTTACAAAAGCTTTTTTTTTTTTGTAAAAAACAACAAGAAGACCCAATCCTTAGGCTCCATGTTTACTAATCATGTGACCAGACTACAGATGAGCCAATAATGTCTTCTTTGTTTGATTTGGAATGAATGCTCTCCTATACCTTTAGTTTAAATGTTTCTCAGTGCTTCTGTGGACAGATGTTTGTGTACTAATATGACTAGGATAAAACCCTTAGTCAACAATTAATACACAAATCAAGGTTCAGTGATTTTTCTTGTGGTTGTATAAGTACAGATGTTGATTAGGAAAGCAGAGGCTTAGCTCAGATTGTGATCTTGGCAGTATGACAGCATTCAAGTTAAAACGTGTTGCTTTAAAGCAGTTTTACAAAAATCCAGGCCCACAGCCCCAAATGACCAAGCCTAGGGTAACAGTGGTAAGGAAAAACTCCCTAAATGTGAAGTGGTAGAAACTTTGGGAGGATCAAGACCAAAAAAAGGAGCCAACCCTCTTGGACAGCCTTGATGATTAAGTAAGAAATAAAATATACTGTTAAAAAAAATAAAGGGAACACTTAAACAACACAATGTAACTTCAAGTAAATCAGACTTCACATGGAGGTCACACACAATACTGAGCCTCATTTTGACTTGTTTTAAGGACATTACATCAAAGTTGGATCAGCCTTAGTGTGCTTTTCCACTTTAAAATTAAATTTTTTATTTAATTTTAAATTTGATTTCCATTGATGATTTTTGTGTGATTGTGTTGTCAGCACATTCAACTTTGTACAGAACTAAGTATTCAATGAGAATATTTCATTCATTCAGATCTAGGGTGTGTTATTTTAGTGTTCCCTTTATTTTTTTGAGCAG
>JAVSBU010175473.1:0-12400 GCA_033118015.1 Loricariichthys derbyi
CCAGAAAGTTGCCATTTGAAATGACTTTAGTTTTGTGTCATGTCTGTGATCTGCTTTTTTTCTACAAAATGAAACAAATGAATGAACATCCACCGAGGCCGGTGATTCCATAATTTTTGCCAGGGGTAGTACGTAGAGAACAGCCTTTTGTTAATGCATTAAATTAGAGTTATAAAATATTACAATCAAACGAATGGTGGAAAGAAATACAAAACAGCCATCGCTTTTTACAAACTGTCTGCTGAAGTTCTTCAACTGAGATGGATTCTGGAAAACAACTGCTTCACCAGACTCGTTCTTGGAACGGTGAGCAAGCCAGTCAGCTCTTAAAACCAGATCTGGAAGATATTTTGAGGAATTCAGTAACGTATGAAGATATCGATACAGAATTCAGAGCTTCAATAACCTGTCAGATCAAATCTAATAAAAACGTGTAGCGATGCAGTGATGTAATCTCTACTTTCTTACTGCTAATGTTTTGGCTGTGGTGCACAGAACATGTTGTGTTTGCTTAGGATCCATGTAGCACACATACAACCTCAATACAACATTCATACAAATTAAATTTAGAGTGACCAATTGACCTAACACATATAAAAGAGAAGAGCTCAACAGAAGTCATACATGATTTCCTTTTCCACACAGGACAGATGAATTAATATGCAAATGAATCCAGCATTAGCTACGTAAATATCCACAGTACAAGTCTGAGAATCCCAAAATTCACTGGCACAGCAATAATTAAGACGTTTTAAAGAATAAAGTTGCAATAAAGCCCCCCTGGAAGAGAACGTATGTGTGTTTTACCACCAAACACTGTGAGAAAGGCAAAAACTTCTCCAAGGATCACGGTTTGGAGGAATTATTTTGAAGTAGTATAACCCAATCCATAAAAATGACATATAAAGAAAATGCTGGCGTTTTTTTATTCTCTACTGACAATTTGGGTTCTTTGTTCCTGTGCTATAAATCTAAATTTGGTTTGGACTTTGCCTTTTTGGTCTCATGTTGGTTTTCCACTTCTTGAATGTTGGGTATTTTTATGACGGTTTTCTTGTTATTCTTAAGAGGTAATAAATTAAACTCAGATAATGTCCTAAATCACTTTTTTCTAACTTGTGCGTGTGTGAAAATGTGGGCTGTGGATAAAAGTAAAAACACCCAAGAATTTGTCACATTAGCTCATATTGGCCCTGGGGTTCCAATTTGATCCAAGTTAAATTATCTCCAGCCCAGCTACTTGTAGGTTGTGAGAGAAAGCAGTGGCTTAGTGGATAAAGCTCTGTACTAATCAGAAGGCTGTGAGTTCAAATCCTGCTATCTGTTGGGACTTTTAATATTAGGACATGCCTGTGAAGAACATCTTTCTTAGACCCATGTTCTATGGTCAGATGAGAAATAAAGTGCTATGGAGTTGTGATAACTAGTGGTGGTTTTGTAATAAAAGTAGGATGTTTAAACAGAATAGAATGATCTGAGTTGCTTCTCCTCTAATAGCCTGAGGAACCTTGTAAGGCTTCATGTGCATCATGAAGCATCAATTGGATTAAATTAAATATCTTTCCGTCTCCGCCAAGAGCTCTAAATTAGTCGAGGCTGGAAAGTGATCGAAAACATAAAGGGGGGTTCAGAAGTTTCAAACCACCAGTGAAAAATGCTTCCATTCTGTTTTCTCCTTGAATTTATTACAAAGCCTTTCATTACAAATCATATAATCGGCCTAACAATTTGAGGGAAAGTTGTATCTTTGATAAAAGTAAGCACATTAAGATCAGAATTGATTGATATTTGGTACCACCAGGTTATTCCATCAATGGATTTTTTCATCCCTGATGGCACAGCCATATTCCAAGATGATCCAATGGCAGATTTCATGGAACTCAAATTGTGAGAGAGTAGTTCAGGGAGCATGTAACATCATTTTCACCCATGGATTGGTCACCACAGAGTCCAGACCTGAACCCCATTGAGAATCTTTGGGATTTGCTGGAGAAGGCAGTGGGTCCAAATCTCCATCATCAATACAAGATCTTGGACAGAAAGTGTAGAATTGCAGAAGCTTGTGGAAATCTGTGATGTCCAGTAAGTGGTGGAGACGTACGCAGGGTAAAGGCTAAGAAATAGATGGTTTAATCCAATAATCAGAGTCGTAAATACAGTCCAGGGTCAGTACACAAGAACATCGAGATAATCAGCAATCAAAGCCAGGGAATAATCCAACAAGCGCAAAAACCACGAAGACGGAACTAGATTCGAAAACCGGAATAACAAACATGAGTAGAAAGAACGCTCAGTACGGAACGGTGTTGGTCCCGAGTCTATTTATCTGCGGCCGTAAATGAGCCGCAGCTGAGCTTCATTAGTATTCGGGCGACAGAGGGCGCATCAGAACCGGCTCCGGCTCCGCTGAATTCTGGGAAGTTGAGTCTGGAGCTTCTGTGGGCGTGACACAATCCAATGAAATATTAGTGTGACCTTTTTTTTTGTCTGGGAAGTGTATATATAGGGACAGGAAAGCTTAAGTTTTCATTCTGTTTAAAAAAAAACACATAGCGAGAGCAGTTCTGCTTCACTTAACTGGAAAACACCTTCACACTGCTGCTTCTGAAGTGGTCCTATGATCGCTCCCTCAATGAACTCCACAATTGTATGGAGAAAATCTCTCTCCGTGAATGCTTGATGGGATTTAGGTTAGATGATCGCAGCCTAAATTTCATGACAGGCAGCACAACACATGATATTTTTGGTCTTCAGGTAGTTGTTGCAAAGCTTTGAGGTGTGTCCTTATGTTAGATTAAGTGCAGAGCCTGGGGGTTCATGATCAACGAGACTTGTGGTGATCTGAGATGTTGGGTGCTGTCTCCCTGTCTCTCTTATATAACCACATAAGTTTGTCAGTTGCTGGGGAGATGGGATGCTGATGTTTCATGTGATCCCTCTTGGCTGTGTTTCCCTCTGATTCTTCTCTGAGAACAGTGACTCTCAGGATCCAACCAAGCATTTCGACGAGTGCTCTAGGCTGATGATCTTGAGTTGTAGCAATACGCATTCTGAGCAGTATGGATTTAAGCAAAAAGGCCTAAAAAATAGTCACACATCAATGCTCATACCATTTGCTCAGAGCTAAGAGCCAGCTGATGGAAACTGCAGATTTGAACCTGGGCTTGCAGTGTGATGTCCTGCATCATTCGCATAATACATTATAATGGTGTGTGTCATAATGCCTTTTCAAAACTGTAATTCATCCCAAAGTAAAGGACTTTCATTACAAAGAGTAACATGTTCTTCAGGTTGGAGAGGAAGGTTGCAAGAAACATGACCTGGTCCTGTAGCTGTTTTTGGTCGACACAGTATAAGCACTTAACTCCTATTAAACAGTCTATAACAGGATGAACTTAGACGTTTATTGCCATACTTGACCCCCATATCCCGTTCACTTCAGAACCTCTTTGTAACAGATGTCGGAGCTGCTAGAAAACAGTCACCTCTCCTTTAGATAATTAGGCCTTAACTACAAGACATGCTGTTGAGTCCCTATTTAGCTGGGTTTAGCACACAGTAAGCGCTCTCTAATATATTTATGAAAAACATGCCGTTGTTTTGTCTTGAGCCAAAACCGCTGTGAGCACATGTCAAATTAATGCCACAGCAAGGAGAGCCAAAAATCTCCAGGATGCTGGATATAATTGTTTCCAGAAGGCACCTGCACAGATAGACTTACATTCTCTAAGTCACTTGGCTGGCTTTTATAATGATTTGTATTCATGTGGCAGTGAAGACTGGGGAAAGGAGGTGGCCAGGTTGATCATGAACAGGTGTTTGAGGACTTCAGATGATTCCTATACCAAATATAAGCCAGGTTAAGATTCAGCTTTAAGGGGTGGTTGTGTGGTGCTTATTTTGTGTTATAAAACCCAGGCCTTACTATGTAGAAATAGCAATAGCACCTGGCTGCGGGGTTCAAGTTGGAATTATTGGGCCTAAAAGTGTGCAAAGAAACATTCCACGCCCAATTAAAGCACTTCCACCACTGTTGACCCAAAGCAGGTTAGGTCCATGGACTCTGACCTCAGATTCATATTACCAGTTTTCAACTGTCCATTGATTAGCCTGCTCATGAGATGTGCTGATGTAGCCCATTTCCCTCAAGGTTTGTCAGCTTGTGCTTTCTGAGCTCCTTTTCTAGTAACCACAGCAGTAGATATCTGAGTTACCACAGCCTTTCTGAAAAAAGGGATCATCAAAAAGGCGTTTCCATCTGCGGAATTGCCGCTTGCTAACTGTTTTCTTCAGTTAAACTCTAGAGATTTGTGCATAAAAATCCTATGAGATCATCAGTTGTTGAAATGCTGTAAGGGAGGAATCTGCTCATCATTTGACCCGAACCCGATCGAGCTCGTGTTGAACAAGACTTTTTTAAAATGTAGCTTATTTATTGAAACTCATTGACTTACTGTGTGTAAAGCTAATCACCTAAACTCTATATCCAAGTTTAAATGCTAACGCTAAACACCTATTTAAGTGCCTTCTAACCATTTCTGCTTTGAGCCCTGTTGAAGCCCCTCTTTGTATATGTTGTGGTCTTTGGGGGTAAAATTGCTCACCAGCTCTGGGCCCAAGTACCATGAGTATAAACGGCTGAGAAAAGCTTTTAAGTCTTGTGGTTACTCAGATTGGGCTTTTGTCAAAAAGAACAGCGAACAGAGCAGCAGGTTTAACTTATGTCAAGGGATTATACATTATTCAGTGTATTTTAATCCAGGGTTCAGTCTAATGAGGAACCCGCAAAGCACAGCATGGGAGGGCAAAGTCCTTTGTGCTTTTTCACATGGTTAGGGATGCTAATGGAGATTCTGGAATGAACCCTTTCTGGGTCGTGACTCGTGAGGGACAACACCACATATCACATAGACATTAACATAGTCACTTAGCAGAGTCTTATCCAGAGCGACCTACAACTTTATAGTTCCGTTATAGCTTGTTAAGTCCTCATGGTTAAAGTGAATGGACGTTGATTGGTTCTCAAACGGTTCTTCCCTGTAGACCCTTAATATGCACAGGTGACCTCAGATAGGAACGATTATGTAAACTGATCACGGATGTTTATTGCTCTGATGCTCATGTGGTCCACAGCAAGTAAAATGTTCATGCAAATACTGACCGGTGTAAAACATGTTTGATTGCTAAATGCTCAGATTCCTGCAGGTTTTTGAGCATAATGGCCTCGTCTACAAGAAGTTTTACCACCAGCAATTTTTCATGGAAACGTTTCCTTCCACAGATGCAATGCCAAGAGAAAAGTACCGGATACTCTGTTGTTGTGGGACCTGATACTGTACTGTCCAACCATAACCTCAGACAGGATGAATCAAAAAGGGTCAACGTCCTCATAGACTTTAAACCAGTTGGGACCAGGTTTCACTCACAAACGGCTGATTACTAATCCAGAACCTTGACCTCTAACCCGTCTGGACCTCACACAGTATATCCTGGACATCTTTGGTCCAGTATGATTCAGCACTGGGAGCGTGTTCTACCTGGAATCTTCTAATTCACTTTAATACAGCCTGATTATTTAAAGTCTGCCTATTACGTTCATAAAATAAAGATAAACCGTATTCATGTTGTTGTTGAAGCTCTGCATTATTCTCTATTAGCTATATTTAGACCCAGTACGTGCTACCTGGCCAAGCTGCAAACCCATAACACCTAGTTACATGTCAGTTCTAATTAGTCCAAATTAAAAGGACATGCCTTTCCTGGCAAGGTGCATTCCCTAAAAAAGTTTCCCCCCTATAAAACATTGTTTTGATCCCAGGATAAATGCTTTCTGTAATTTAGGAGCAATACGTTCGCATGTTCTGTAGATGTAACACCTACTACAAGTAAAAGGAATGGGAGCATGTTCTGGCAGGTTAAAAATGGTTTATGGCAATAAACATCCTATTTTATTTTATTCATAACATTTCATATGGATTTTATTAGGGCAATCTGATTCATTAAGCCAATTCTTTTCTCGTTAGATCACATTGCCTAGTTTTTGAAACTGTACTCTAAAGCACTAAAAACACAATAGAATAAAACTACCCGCTGTTTTTGCTGTAACAGATGGGAACGTTGCAATGAAAAACATTGCAGTTAAAGCGTAGCTGGATTTTGATCTGGTCTCACTCGCTGGAAGAGTTTCTTGTAAATGAGTTTCATTTTAAACTTTTTTAATCTAACTGAATTAAAAAAAAGTTCAATATCCACTGACTGACTTGTTATATAATAAGTAGTGTTAACAGGAATCCATACAGCGCGGAATAATTTGGAGGGAGGCAAAACTATTCGGTTCAAGACTGAAAAGATGGGGTTTGCTCTCACCAGTTATAAATATATACCGTATATATTTCAAAACAATCATTAGAATATAACAAAAGTGTGTTCTAAACTGATATTGTAGAGTATTTTGGGTTATCTGCGTGACCCCCATAAATGATGTCATTGTATCGATGTGTCAGTGTTAGGGCTGAAAGCTGTCCTGTTACACAATGCCCAAGCTCCCTGCTGTATATGCTGTACAAATTAAACAAAATCTCCAGTACCACTTATCATTTCAACACAAAGTGCAGCGATTACGACTGGAACAACTGTGGTAATCTAAAACCATTAGCACTTACTGCTAGCAATGTAGCTCAGATATAAAAAGTGATGTTGTTTCATTTGTGAATGGAAAGAGTCACATTATTTTAAGCATTTAATTTCATGTGTGGCATTTAAACCAGTCATTGACCCAACAATTCTGCCTCCTCTTTATACAAAACTCGAAAAGATGAAAAATGTTATGCAAGCAATGGACAAATAAACTGATGTATTTTTCTATTTGATACAGATGTTTCCATGCATAACTGATGCCAGGTTTAAGGAAGGCATTTTTGTTCGTTTGCAAATCAGACAGGTTATCAATGACAGGGAGTTTGAAGAAATGCTGGCAGGACTAAAGAAAATAACATGGAATGTGTTTAAGGATACTGCTGAAAACTGGCTTGGCTACTGCACAGCCCCAAACCAAGCCGAGCTGACATTCTGCACTGGCACCTGGACGCCTGCTGATCAGTGACTGACATGGTGAAAAGCTTTAACCAGGACACCGCGACCATTAAAAAGCTGCATAGCCACAATTGGTATCCATCAGTGCTGGCTGACTGTTGTTGGACTCTGACACGAGAGGCACCAGATGCCGAGTACAAACAAAAGTCAGCTGCAAAACATCTTCAGCTCCGTCAAACTAACACAGTGTGTCAGCATGATCATGAGAGAAACATAATGCAATTAAGTCCAATAAATCTACTTGAATGTTTCTACAAAGCCTAAAATTTTTTATCTAATCTAATCAATTTTTTTTTCTGGAAGTAAAAATAATAAAAAAAAAAAAGAAAATGTTGTGCAGTGTAATATTAAAAGTGTTGTATAGATAATTATATTTATTATTAATACTAATAATAATAATAGGATAATTATTTTATATAATTATTAATTTAGAACCTTTTATGATCACAAGTTGCTTTCTATAAAGCACATAAAACTGAGTAAAACAATAAAAAATAACAAAAGACAAATATATTTGTGGAAAAAATATTTAACAGTATTTAAACAGTGCAGAGGATTCAAATATAATTATTTATATAAATATTATATCATTCTAATATTATATACATTTATATAAACTATATTTAATATTAAATAAATCTAGATTTTATGAAATATATTAAAATAATGTATGCATTATATAATATATACATGTATATATAATAAATTATATAAATATATATCATAAATGATGTAATTATATATTAAATTATATATTATATAATATATAAATTAATAATATTATGTAGTAAATATAAATGAATTGCAAGGTTTTTTTTTGTAAAAGTGTATTATTATTAAATACATTTAAATACATTTAAAAAAAAATACACATTTGTAAGTAAAATATTAATTTACAAATCACCTTTTTCAAACCCTTTGCCTCCTCACAATCACAATCTAAATTGAATTATAACATCAACCTATACCTAAAGCAAATATTTCAGCTCTTTTTGGTTTTTCAAAAGAAAAAGTTGCAGTTTTGTATATAGATGGTTTTTTTTGTGAGGACCACCAAAGTGTCCCTAAAATAAAAATGAATGGCAGATTTTTCTGTTATTTTGAAGACATTTTTTCTGGTCCTCACAATAAAACTAAATGTAATAAATAAGTAAGTAATAAATGAAATAAATAATTGATTTAAATGATTTATAATCCACTTCATGGGCTTTATGACCTTCTACTTTGAGTCCTTTTACAGGTCGTGGACGTTGGATGGTAAACTGACTGAGACAGCTGGAATTAGACCTATAACATGAGTGTATGAAGATGCAGATACCATTCGACTCATTTCAGCTTTTAACCCTGTACTCATGCAATGATCATTATGACGATCTTCTCTTTTACAGCACAACATACATATATTACGGTTATACTTCAATGCACGGTGAAGCAAAAACAGCCAGTAAAATGCAAAGAAAAACAGTAAACACTTCAGAAGTTTTAACAACCCATAAATAAGAGGAACATCTTTATCCGGTTTCTACCTTTTTATCACCTTCACCTCTTGAACATGTGCATTCATATGCAGTGATAATATATAAATTATATATGTGCCACTGGCATGGATTCAAGAATTCGCAGGGAACCATATAAAGATGTAATCCTTATATTTTAAAAACTCAGAGTTAGAGGTCTGTTGATTTAGTGAAGCTAATTACACCACTAACTCAGTGGTGAGTCAAAATGAACCAGTTCTGTTGGTGGAAAAAGTGACTCATCTTTGACTAAAGTAAATACAAATTTAAACTGGATTTGTTTGAAAGAATCAATTCAATGAATCAACTGTTCACTTTACAGTGCAAGGTCTTAAAATTATGATTAATCATAATAGAAAATCCGTAAACAGCCAAATAACGCAGTCAACTCATCAGGTTCATGAGCAGAGGTGGGACATCAGTCATTTGTAGGTTTGTGTGAGTAACTACTCGCTTGCTTGGTAGCTCACCTTTGGGTTGGACACTGTTCCAACTCGGTTGATGTGTTTGGAGACTTTATCTAAGGTACTCATGTTTGTGTGAATAATTTTCTGATACTAATTTCTTACAAGCTGTAAATGGTGTTCGTAAGCGTATGTAAACGCCCCCCGAATCCTTTCTAATTAAAGTAGCACTCATACTTAATAATGTGCCAACTGACCCACTCGTTAGTCCTGCTTTTTCTTAAGTTGAGCTAGTCTGCGTTGCAACAGTTATATGGAAAAAAAAGCATTTATTACTGAGCTAATGTTCTTATTTTATATATGCTAACAAAGTGCAGTGTCATAATGTGTAATGTGACATAAATCAATAAAGGCAGCACTAATTTTAAATAGGCCAAGTGTAGACCTACACTGCATTTAAATCAAATCTACAAGTACAGTAAAAAAGAAAATCTGTAAAGCATATGTACATTAAAAATGACATGAAACATTGTGCTTGCAAAAAAAAAAAAAAAAAAAAAAAAGAACATAAATATCAATGATCAATAAACTCACCTAAAATCAGTATTTTCTGGACCATATTTATGTTAAGAGCTTTATCAGTTCCCTTAGTTGTAATTTTTGAAGAAAATCGGCTGTCTGGTTTTCAAAGTATCCAAAAACATTCTGCAGGTTCTTCTGTGTAGGATGTTTGATTTGTTTCAAGTATATCTGCAAAGTAATTATTGATCTGACAAACAAAATCTATAATAATATATAATCATTTATATAATTGTATTTGCAAAATTTAATAATGCAATACACAAACATTAGAAAGTAATATATGGGTGATTCTTCAATTGTGGGTGCCATTTATCATCATACATTTTGAACAGTACAATTAATAAGCATTTTGTTTTAATGATTTCAACATTTACATACTAAGTAAAGGATTAATGATGCAAAAACTGAGCTTAAACCAAATTTAAATATGCAATTAACTATATCTAAATAATGGTTAGTGGCTAGTGGTAGCCAATATGATTAAAGTACTCACATTTACAGACATCAAAATGTTCCCTCATGGCTGATGTGAAAATGATGGTAATGCTGCAGATGATAAGATATTGTTCAAAAATATGAAAAAGCTGTATGGACATGAATGATAATAGTACTTTTAGTGTCTTTTTAAGTTATTTTAAAAACAGACATTGTGATGTTTTTAAAAAATTGATCACTCTTTATAATTTTTATGTTTTTTTAAAGTTTAAAGATTTTAATGTTTTTTTTAAGTATTAATGTTTAACATTTTTAAATTGAAATTATAGTGATTTTGGTGCAAAAGTTTTTTTTCTTAATATGTTTAATATTACCTAAGCTATTTATTTTGTAATTATTTCTAACATGATTTTTAAAAAAAAATTTTGGCCTAGTATTTAGTATTGTTTATTAAACATCATTTCGTCCTCATACCAGAAATTATAGGAAATTATAAGTAAATATAACTAAATAAATAACTCCCACTGGTCAGTTATCTCCAGATCTAACTTCTCACCGTTTAATTAATGCATCACGGTTTAAAGAATCGATTCAGTCAATCGACTCCATAAGTCCGTTGATACCTAGCGAAACCGAGTCGTGAGTCGCGTGTCAAATTGATCCACTTATGCTGAATAGATTCAGTGAAGCGACTCCTAAGACGGAAACGTCACAGTGGGCGTGTCCTTCCCGTGCAGCGCAGGTATAAAGATGCTGACTTTTACTGACTTTTTGATTCAATGCGCTTTTATCAGGCGTCACCTGACCGTCGGTTTATCTTTTTAATTAAGTTTCTTTAAGCTTGCCTTAAGCTCGGTGGTTTTTTTGACCATGGCTTGGAGAATTTTACTGTGCGCTTGTTTTTTCTTTGCATTTATTCAGGCGGCTGCAGAAGATTTGGCCCAAAATCCCAAAAATGTGTCTGAGATCTCAAACTCATCCAGTGCTGATAAAACAGGTAAGAACTCTTTTTATTAATTAACTCTATCTGCTTCTTTAGACGTGGAGTGATGGAGAGGGATACTTTTATATTTAATTTTATTATTTTATTTATTATATAAGGATACTGATTATTTTTGTAACATTTATTGTAGTGTTTTATTCTAGTAGACTTATAGATTTTAGAATTCTCCTTCATTAAGTGATTTAATCATTATCTTATCTGCTTAAGCCTAATCAGGGTTACAGGTTCACAGGGTGCAAGGCAGGATCAACCCCAAGCAATCAATTTAATGTTAAATACACTTATTAACGCAACACATGTTTGGCAGGAAACCAGAGCACGTGGAGTAAACCCACAGGGACACAGTGAGGACATGCAAAGTCCACACAGGTGGAGTCTGAGGTTGGGATCAAACCCAGACCCTTTTCATTAATTAACTAGTTTATTTATTAATTATTTCACCTTTTATCCCCACTTGTCTTGCTTAGGGAAGAGCTCCTGTCCCCAAAGGGTTAAGCACAATCTGAATAGAGCAGGCAGAGAGACTCCACCATGGGGTCTGTCCCTCACACACAGCAAAGACCTGCCTGGGAGGCACCACTGGGTTTGAACCTTAAACTCACCCACTCACCAGATTTATACATTTATAATAATGGTAATTTTAATTGCTTAATAATGCTATTAAAGTTCTTAATTCCCAATAGGTGAGATCTGAGCTCACCTATTAGGTTTTGTTGAAATTTTAAATGAAAATATGATCATTTCATAGGGGAAAAATGAAAATGGGAAAATATAGTGCTATAGTACTTTAAATATGATTTCAGGTCATAATTTCAGGGCCGCCCAAACCTTTGCATAAGACTGTACTCTTTTGATCAGATCACCTACCAGTATAACTTATTTACTCTCTGTTTTTGTCCATAATCAGTACAATCCATGATCGGAGACACATTCAGCTATTAAATGTACATGCATGTGGGTTAAATCAGAGCTGGGTGATATAAACCAGTCGTATTTTTAAATTTATGATTTATTACATGTTGGTTCTTATAGTATGTACAAGTGAAGTACAGATGCTTAAACATTGAACTTTAACTTTTTGAGCAGTACACTCAATACTTTTCCCCAGCTTGGGAGAGGAAGTCGGCTGTATTTTTGATTTTGATGATTGTGGCTTACAGATAATGAAAACCCAAAATTCATTGTCTCAGAAACTTAGAATATTACATAAGATCAAGAGTCACTACACACCGATGAATCCTAGACATGATCTACAAATGTCACATTCCTCATGTCCAGCTGCTCCTGAATCAGAGACATCAGAAGCTTCTTACCTGGGCTGTGGAGAAAAAGAACTGGACTGTTACTCAGTGGTCCAAAATCCTCTT
>JAVSBU010175580.1:0-12398 GCA_033118015.1 Loricariichthys derbyi
TTCAGTCTGGGCATATAACGGATCTAACTACAAGGTGTTAGATTTTTACCCTATATAATTTGATTGTATGACATACTAGGACTTTAAGGGATGCGTGGGAGAAATCCTATCTAATTCTAATTGACTTTGGGAAATCAGTTAATATTCCAGAGCTTCAGCTGCTCAGGAGATCATATGAATCTGATCGCAAGGAATCAGTAAAAAAACCTTAAACACTTTGGGAGTTCCTCTTCATTTCATCCTTACACATCTTTATATAACCTGAATAAGAGCTTAAATAAGTAAGAAGCTCCAACTCTGAGCTCTTATTTATTTTCTGTGAAAGACCCTGCTCTAATTTACTCTGACTTAGTCCTGTTACTCTTTCCAAACTGGAGCCATAATCTATTTATTAGAAGGAAAATTAGAAGGAGCTTTAAATCATGTTTAAGATTCGATAAAACCTCATAGACTGAAACATTCTCATTGTTTAAATCAAGCTTAAGATAAGCTGCAGGGACATCTTAAAATTACGTCTTCCATCCACACCCACCTTAATCCGATCCAGGCTGAACTGCCAGCACAAGGTGCAAAGTGGGACCCAGGACACAGTCACATTGATAAAAACAGAGTTACCATGTCTTTGGATTCAAGTTCAAGTATTTTATTGTCATTGTCACAGGGAACAACGAAATTGCATTTGGAGATTGTGGGAGGAAAACCACACAGTTCTAGGGAGAACATGTAAATTCCACACAGGGGCTTTTGGCTAAAGATTCCTTTGGGTCTCCTACAGAAGGAGTGGGCGTGCCTCAGTTAACCTTCTGGTTCTTCATCTCAATCCAGCGTTAGCTACTGATCCCTCACAAGCTTAAAATGTAACCGATTTGATTCAGCCACAAAACAAAACAAAAACGAGGCCTTGATTTGATTTAAAAGCAAAACAGTTTTGGAGATGTTCGGGTAAACTACACGCAGACCTTTAAAAAAAAAAAAAACAAGCTTTAAAGAACTCTAATAAAGGCTGAGTGTTTGTTCAGCCCTACACAAAGCTTAATGCATTTATTCTCCGACTTCCTCCGGCGTGTGATTTGATTTTTACACCATCACGTGTCTGGCTTCCAGGAGGAAGGAGTGAAGACTCGTATTCTCCTGCTCCTATTTAGAAGGAGTTGCATCAGAGGAGCTCATTTAGAGACTAAACTTTACATGTTTAATAGGAGATATATAATTAATAATAAAATCATGAAAACCCTCTAATAATAACATGCATTTTTATTCACATAATTAATTCCTCTGATTGTTAAACTGATTATAAACTGCAGTACACTTTATCAATAATTCACCAATCATACAGGGCCAGTCACCTGTACAGGATCTGACTCCACCCACAAAGCTAATAAAGAGCCTGTGATGCAGAATTCTGCTCAGGGTGAGGCCACAATAATTAAATTCCACTCGCTTTGTAAGTCTGGATCCTATAAAACGTTCTTTAGAGGCACCACAGCATGAACTCTGGTGACCTCAGAGTTACACAAACCAAACCAAATAAATCCAAAAGTGACACACACACACAAACACACACACACACACACACACACACACACACACACACACACACACACACACACACACACACACACACACAGGGAGACATTAGAGAAACAGCCAATTATGGCTGCACTACAAAGACAAGATGTATAATGTTCAAACGGATAAACCTTATTGATTTTTTTTTTGCAAATATTCACTTATTTTGAATCTGATGCCTGCAACATGTTCCAAAAATGTTGGGATGATGGACATTTAGGACTAGTAAAGGTTAAAAAATATATAAAGATGTGATTTCAAACAGGTGATTATGATCATGATTTTGTACAAAAGAAGCATTCAACAAAGGCTGAGACTTTGAAGACAGGAGATGGAAATGGTAAAGGAAATGTGTGAGAAAATTATTGAAATGTTTAATAACAATGTTCTACAAAGAAATATTATAAGGAATTTGCAAATTTCGGTTCTAACTTTTGCTGATTTGGTTTGTTTTGCTTTGTCTTGTTGAAAAAGGCATGGATGACCCTGTTACAGTTCTCATCTTGAATGTATATGTTACTCTAAAATCTCAATGTGCTTTTCTGCATTATGCTGCATCACATAAGTGTAAATGACCTTTGCTAAGGGTCCTGACCAAACCCCATACCATAACAGATCCTGTCATTTGGACTTGTTACTGATAACAGTCTGGATGGTCCTTTTTGTCTTTGGTCTGGAGCACATGGGGTCCATTTTTTCCAACAAAGATCTGTAATACTGATTCATCTGGCCACAATCCACATTTCTACTGTGTGATGGTCCATCCTAGATGCCTCTGAGGCCAGAGAAGTCAACAGAGCTTCTGGATATGGTTAATACGAGGCTTTAAATATAAAATGAGTGAATAGTCACAAAAATAATTAAATAAATAAAGTTTATCCATTTGAACATTACATATCTTGTCTTTGTAGTTTATTCAGTTGAATATGGGTTGAAAAGTATTTGCAAATCATCATATTCATTTATGTTTTACACAATGTCTCAACTTCATCAGGAATGGTGCTGTATTATTATTATTATTATTATTATTATTATTATTATTATTATTATTATTATTGTCATCATTATCACTGTTATTCATAGCATTATAGCTCTTGCTATTATTAGTTTGTCATTATGAAATGTCTCTTTTCCTCACACTCATCTAAAATAACAGAAAACAAAAAAATTCATGCTAAATGTTTGCTGTTAGAATTCAGAGTTGGATTGTGTGATATGTGTGAAAAAGCGGTAACTAATGTTATTATAAAATGAACACACACTGTATATAGCATTAAAAAAGAGAAACAGCAAAGAAAAGAGGGTAAAGGTGATCAAAAACCATAATCATAAACAAAGAGAGGAATAAGAACAATAACGAGAAGATCAAACTGAGTTTGTGTGCTTTATATGGATCATGTGATTTAGAGCCTTAATTAAAGTATGACAATCATTAAAGAACCTAAACCCTCTTACAGAAAGGTCTTCTAAATTCATCCCTCACCAAATTCCCTTAGTCTTTCATCAACATGGACAAGAATGGAGAATAAGTCCAAAGGTGTGGGGGGAGCTGGGTGGGGTGTGCTAAAAATAAATCTGCCCATAATTAATATATAAATGTCAAATTAAGATCATCTCAGGCTACCAAAGACCAATCAGGCACTAACAATAAACATTTGGAGGTTTTTTTTTCATTAACATTAAGACATGGTTCATAAGTTTAGTGAGCAGGGTTACAGAGTACAGGATGGGTATGGACTCCTCCTGACTTTACTGTGTTCACAAATAAAATCCCAAATACAAACCAAATGCAAAACTCAGTAAATCAAACAGCTCCACCGCTACTTCACTTTCATTTCCTCAGGAATTATGAGCATGTGGTAAAAAAAAAAAAAAAAAAAAAAAAAAAAACACTTTTTCTGCTTCATAGTCTGACAGACAGTTATATTTATTAGAATTTTCATGATATGTGAGCATAAAATCATATTATTATTATTATTAGTAGTAGTAGTAGTAGTAGTCGCCTCACTCTTCTGATTCACATTATTTTCCTGCTCCTAGTAAAACTCATGAAAAAGATCTGACCCAGACCAATAAACACTCCACACACACTCCCAAACTCTCCAGATGTTTAAAGCTTGATTCATTTTAATACTGACGTGCTCTAGATTACTAAATATGGTGGGTAAAAGAGGTCAAAACCTTAAAATCTTTAACAACACAGTGTGGAGTTCAGACAAAAAAAAAAGTTGGTGCATTTTTATCCAAAAATAGAAAAAAGTGTAAAAGAACCAAGTGTGAATAAAATCCCGTCAGAATCGGAGATTCTTAAACATGTTATACTGGTTAAAAAAGAAAACAAAAATAAAGGTACAGTTTAATTCTTTTTTTATTAAAGAGAGTGTTATTATAAATAAGATTAATCATATCTGTTAACAACACAGTTAATTTAATTTATTTTTGAATGTTGCTTTTATATTAAAAATTAGTTTTGTTTTGAATTTCTTCCTTTTCTAAAGTTTGGAAGAAAAGCAGAGAGGTCACTCTTTTTAGAGTAACTTAAAGTAACCCTTTGATTTGATGATTTAGTCCTAATTATTAGGAGGAAGAAGAAAAAGTTGAGGTTAGGATTGAGGTTCTGAGTTTTATTTTCCAAGCGTGAAGAGAGAGACGAGCAGCAGGTACAAAGGTTCCTCAGATCGTTTTTTTAGAAAAAAAAAAACAAAACACTTTTTTATAAATACTGATTAAGACCGTCTAAAAAGGTCGTAAGTTAAAAGTAAGAGCTTGTTTTTGGGCTTGTTTAGAACATTTGAGAACATAAAAACTAAAATATCACTTATATACAAACAGAGAAGGATCAGATGGAAACAACAGCACAATGCCATTTCCTGGCCCAGAAACAAAATGCGGTACAAAAATAGATCTTACAAAACTTCTTCTTACAAAATCCCCAAATGCAGCTCAGGCTAGCAGTCGCTTCAGCTGTTCAACATCCTGAAAAAAACACCTCAAACTTGAACCTGAACCTTCTGGCCAGCCAGCGAGGCATCACGACCATTCTGTAACATCTCCCTAATCAGGTCTGATATGCCCCTTCTGTACAGTGTGACAGATGAAAGGTTAAATCCTCAGTTCAGCGTCCTCGCCGTGGTCCATAGAGCGTTCAGTGTGTACGCCTGGGACAGCCGGACCCTGCCCAAGCCCAAACAATGAGATGGCCGGAGAACGGGTGGCAAGCGGAGAGAGGGAAGGCGAGAAGCTGGGAGACATGGTCACCAAGGACACGGAGCCATCGTGGCTGATGGGGGAACGTTTTAAGGTGGACATTCCAGGCAGGGTCCGTCCTACGGTGGGTTTAGGAAGGACGGTCTTAGCCCCTGGATGGGCCACAGATGTGATCAGAGGAGGAGGGTCGATCCTTGGTCTGGGATCCGCTTTGGCCTTGGGCTGGAAGGGTCGCTGTGGGTTGACAGGCGCATTCTCGTCCTTCAGCCGAGCGATTTCCGTGAATACGTTCGCTAGCGGCTGGAATTGGGGGCACCAGTTGAGGAGGTAGTCCCAGTTGTAACTTCCCCTAAGCTCCTCGTCGCTGGCCACAATCGCTGTGAGTGACCCATCAACCATGGGCTTCCCGTCCTCTGGGAACGTATAATCCTTATTCTGAGAGAGAAGCCCTCGACCCACCGCCAGATACCCGCCGCAGTCATCCTGATACACTGCGGTCTGACCCGCCAACAGGGTCCCACCAAGACTTCCCATCTTCTTGCTCTTAAACCACTGGTTGGTGTCCATCCCAGGATCGCCGGAGATGTCCGACAGCTGATCTGCATCTTGCTGGATTCCGGAGTCAGGGCCGCGGGCAGCAATGTGCTCCTGCATGGACGATGAGACACTGGACACTCGAGGATATTCGTTAATCATGCGGATCTCGTCGTCTTCTGCGGCTTCCGCTGAGCCTCGTCCACTGGAGTGGGATGGATCGAGGGAGCCTCCCCGGGAGTATGGGCCTCCTCCGACCACAGTCTGGTCCTCAGCGTATCCAGGGAGGGTATGGTGATAGAGTTTATCTCCTCCATGCACTTTGGGCTCGTCCAGCGTATCGAGAACCGTTGCCGAGGTTAAAATTCCAGCATGAGCATCCTGATAGCTCTTGCGCCTGGACCTCAGCAGGCAGAGCAGCACAGGAATGATGACCATCACCACGACGGCCGCCAGGGAGGTGGCGATGATGCTGGCTAACAGCACGTTTACATCCGTGCTCAAACCGAAGGTGGTGTGAGTGATATCAATGACGACCTGCACAGAGCCAAAGCGAGAGCTCTCTAATGGGCTGTGGGCTCTCACCTCGAGCATCAACTGCCGGGTTTCTCTCTTCGACCTGCCACCGTGACGTGCATACGCGTCCATCTTGAGCGAGATCACCCCTGTGGAGGCGTTAATTTCAAAGTATGGGGAGCTAGAGGCCAAGCTGTAGAGGATGACTCCGTCCACTCCACCATCCTCATCTTTAGCCACCACCTGCCCGATGCTCTGCCCCTTGGTCGCTCCTTCAGGTACGTGGAAAGCAAAACGAGAGCTGGTGAATACCGGATCATACTCATCTTCCCCTGTCACGTAAACCTGAACCGTGGTCGTCGCGGAGAAGTTTCCGGCGTCCACGGCGACAGCGACAAAGTGGAACATGTTCATCTTCTCAAAGTCAAAGCTGAAGCGGGTCCGGACCTCCCCAGAGGTCTGGTTCAGCAGGAAATCTTTATAATTCCCAGATTTATTCACCATGTAATACTTGAGCTTGCCGAACACTCCGGCATCACGGTCGATGGCGTGCAGGATGGTCACCAATGAGTTCTGTGGCTGGTTCTCGGAGACACTCACCGTCAGCACTTTCAGAGGGAAGAATGGCCGATTGTTGTTAACGTCCCTGATCTCAATAGAAACAGGAGCCAGAGCAAAGTGACCATGACCATCTGAGGCTTGAACAATGAGCATGTGGGAGGACACTAGCTCGTTGTCCAAAGATCTCTTCAGCCGAAGAGCTCCAGTCCAAGGGTCCAGCGAGAAGAACTCCTGTTCGTCTCCTGAGATCAGCAAGTACTGCACATTGGTGTTAGGAGCTGAATCTGGATCTAAAGCTGACAGCTGGATTATTTCCGTCCCACTTTCTGCTCCTTCACTCAGGACCACGTTGTACTCGGACCTGCTGAAGGATGGAGGTTTGTTGTCAGCATCCAACACCGTGATCAGGACCGGGACAAAGGAGCTTCGTTGAGGGATCCCACGATCTGAAGACACAACGGTAAGGTTAAAGGTACTGGCAGCTTCAAAATCGAGCTTCTCTGCCAAGATTAGAGTCCCGACGATCTGAAACCCGCGGCCTTCCAGAAAACGGATGCTGCTCTCTATCTGGAAGGTGTCGCCCAAGTTCCCACTGGCAATGGCAAAGTCGAATCCACAGTTGTCCCTGCTCAGATCCGCATCCACAGCCTCCAGGGTCATGACAGTGGATCCGGGAGGCTCGTCCTCTGACACTGTGGCTCTGTACTCGGCCCGTTGGAAGGTGGGGGCATTATCATTAACGTCAGACACCTCCACCTGCACCGTGGTGAGTGCTGTCAGCGAGGGAGATCCATCATCACGGGCCTCGATCATCACCATGAAGTAGGGGTGCTCCGAATCGAACTCCGCCCTCTGCCTGATGAAGAGCGTTCCTGCACAGAAACCGGAGAGCAGGTCAGGAGAAACCCGCTCAGGTTCAGGATCAGGAGGGTTAAAGCATACGTACCATTCTGGGGATCGACATGGAAAAGGTCTCGGGTGGAGACAACCCTGTATGTGACCTTCCCATTATCTCCAGAGTCCTGATCAGTAGCAGTTACAGTAATAACCGAACTTCCAGCAGGAGAATGTTCAGTAAGAGTAACCTGAGAATGAGCAGCAGAACCCAAACCTAAACACCATCATCAATTACAGAAACCAATAATCTATAATCAATAAACTCAATGACAGCAATTAATAACACGATCATAATCTAATTTTTCATTTATCAAATTATTCAGATTATGATCAAATTATGATCATGTAAACAACTCTGATTTCCCAGATTGAATTAAGGTTTGGAAGACTGATTAAGAGCTGGACTTGGCACTTGGATTTCTTAGTGCATGTATCCCCTTCCTCTGATTTAAAACTGGTTGAGCTTATTTTTCTATAAGGTCACTTACAAATACTGTTAGTTGCAGGTTTTTGGGGTTCGTTTCTAAAGCACGCAGCTGCTTCCTATAAAATAAAAAAGATCACAAGTTTAACGTACCATAAACTAAAGACCTTTAAGATCTATATAGGTAGCTTGCGTTTTACGACGGCCCGATTTATAATATTTTAACTTTACAAATAGGAATCCAATAATAAAGATAAATACACATTCAGCAGAGACTACTCTGAATTATCATCTTTCCAAGGAATTTGGCACCGTTTGGCATTGGAAAAAAATCCTGAGATGCTGCTGGAGCTGCATGGTGTCGCCTTGTCGCCATCATTTGGTGGAAGGTGGATCAGGATCGGCCACTTAAATCCCATAAAATCCACCGGGTTTAATATTATCATAAGTCTCTGTGATTTTTAGAGGTCAATAGCTGCAGATCTGCAGGGATCTGACCACATAATGGAAACCCTTCATTTCACTAGCCTACATTAATTTCTAAATGGATTTGTTATTTCTATTTCTTGTTTTGAAGATTTAACAGAGTTAAATTACTGCACTCCAAAGTGTAGGGGACACAATAAAAAATGTATAAAATTTGAACATTAAAATGTAATCCTGAAGATAACATAAGGAAATGGAGCGTTTTTTTTCCTTACAGGACTTTAAAAAAGGCCACTTGGTTTATTTCTCAGCCTGTGTCTCTGCTGCTCTTTATTTAATGACTGATTATTTTTAGATATTTGTGTGTGATTTTTCTAAAGAGTTTATAATAAGTATCTCTAAAAGAATCTAGTGGGAGTTCCAAATAGTGACCATGTAAGATCCCCAGGCTTTGGAAAATCAGAGTCTGGGACTAAAAACTCTGGGGCTTACATTTACATTTATGGCATTTATGGCCCTTATCCAGAGCGACTTACATGTGATAGTCTTACAGTCCAAGCAATTGTGAGTTAAGGGTCTTGCTCAAGGACCCAATAGTGGCAGCTTTGGCAGAAGTGGGACTTGAATCCTGGACCTTCTGGTCCTAACTGCAAGGCTACCACAGTCCCACAAGGGACTTGGCTTTAGATGTGAGAGGATGGCAGACTTTAGGCTATTAAAAGTCTTTCAGAGTCTTTAGGTGAAATCTCTCTGAGACGGGACGCTGGATGTCAAACCCAAAGCACTGCTTCAGAACCACTGAATATGGAGCATATAAGGAAGCTGGGACCGAGTTTAGAATTTATCCTCTTAAAGAAGAGACCAAATAAAAGGTTTTTAGTTATGAGCCCAGTAAAGTTTCATGTTACTATCAGAGCATTAATGCATAGGTAGATTAACCTCCTTGTACCTGGTAAAGGTCCTGCGTAAAAACTGGAGCGTTATCGTTCACGTCCTCCACCAGAACTGTAACGTTGGCTTGACCCTGGTGTTTGGAGTCGGATGTGCAGATGGTCATGCTGTACCACGTCCTCTCCTCATAGTCCAGCAGGCCGGTAAGGGACAGACCACCACCATATCGGTGTATCCCGAACTTCCCCTCGGAGTCAGAGTCCAAATGCAGGGAGTATGAGAGGGCAGGGCCAGAGTCCACATCGTTCCCTGTCACCTGGGTGATTAGTGTCCCGATCAGCGTGTCTGAAACCAAAACAGAAAGAGACGTTAATCTGAATCTCTTACGAGGTCAGGTGGAATAACAGAGCGAGGGCACGGGGAGGTCATTAGAGCAGCGGATTCGACCCGGGCTGACCTGGCCTCAGGCACATGTTCAGCTATTCAATCTCATTTTAACAAATGCAGCAAAACCCGATCTTGTATCACCCATGACAGGATGTGATCACTGAGACGTTTTGGGGGGGAGGAGGAATAATTGGAATCGTAATCAACCTTTCTGCCTTGTTATCCTGGCCGCTCGCCCATGGCAGCTTATTGAGTTCCCTGATAAGATCAGTGATAAAGAGTTCAGCCAGCAGTCAACTCACTCTCAGGAACCCGGACCTCACGGGGAACCGGGATGGTGGGATGATTGTCGTTCACATCCACAATGATGATGGTGAGCGTTGCCGAACCGGCTAATCGAGGGCTTCCTCTGTCTGTCGCCACAACAATCAACCTGCGGAGACAGAACAGGGTCAGGAGGCCAGCGGTGGCACTGTGACACGAGGCATAACTGGAGAAAGCTCTCACTTGGTCTGGGTCCAGATCTCTCGGTCCATGATGGCTGCAGTGGAGATGCTGCCGGTCAGCGCATCAATCTTAAACAGGCCACTCATTGACGATGACCTGATAGAGTAGGTCACCTGGCCGTTCTGACCCTGGTCAAGGTCATCTGCCAGAACCTGAGGAAATGACAAATTTGGAATGAAATTACGGTAGGATTTGCAACAGCTGCTGGACTGTAACGCGACACCAGGAGCAATGCTGAGTTTGGAATGGTCTTGATTTTTAAAAACCAGCTGAGGCTTTATTAGTGAAAGCACAGGACCTAGAGCTTCATTAACACCTCCCGCATTCACACATTCACCAGTGGGTACCTGAATGATGGGGAAATCGTATCCTTGAGCTTCCCGGACATAAGCCACATAATTATGGAGCTGGAAGCGTGGCAGGTTGTCGTTAACATCCTGCAGGATTAAATTAACGGCCATGAAGGAGCTGGAGGAAGCGCTTTCAGCTTTAATCACCAGGCGCAGACGGGGATTCTCCTCAAAGTCCAGACATTCTGTGCACTCCACCCGGATCTCACCTACGGATAAACAGCACCGATCAATACCAGAGTTCATACAATCTGTATCCTTAACACCTCATCCTGATCCTGCTCTTGTACCTGTGGAGGAACCAATGCTGAAAGACCGGAGCTTATTTCCACTGAAGATGCTGTAGGTTATGCCACTGCGGGACCCGTCTGGGTACTGAGCTTGGATCTGCACCACTGAAGTGCCTGCACATTCACAATTAAACCTGCATCAATACTGCATTGATACCACATTAATAATGGATCAGTCCTGCATCGATACTGGACCAATAACAAATCATCTCTGCATCAATACTGGTTAATCACAAGATCAATACTTTTTCAATACTGGATCGTTACTGGATCAGTACAGGATCAACACTTTATCAACGCTGGATCAATACTGGAAGCACAAATGGAGGAAGTCGGAATGTGACCGCACCCACACTTAAACCAAACAGTGCCAGTGCACCCAGATCACCAACTCCGCACCCTACAGGTAAATCTAGCACAAGGTTCTGGATTTCATTCATACCTTTGGTGGCGTTTTCCTGCAGACTGACATCTTTGGAGTTGCGGCTGAAGCGGATGCCACTGTAGCTCTGCTCTCGGATGTAGATGACCACCACCCCAAGCGAGGACTGTGGGGGGCTACCCTGGTCCATGGCCTGCACTATCAGGGTCCTTTGGTTCTGGGTGAATCCAAGGAGCCTCTCGGTGGCCTGAATGTCTCCGGTTAGTGAGTTTATGGTAAAGCCTTTTACCATATTAGCAAAGCGGTAGAAGATGGACCCGTTGGCACCAAAGTCCTTGTCCTCCGCCCTCATGGTAGCCAGTATGCGATGCCCTCCAGAGCTGCCACTCGAGACATTGAGAATGAGTGGGTCTGTCACGAAGAAAGGTGCGTTATCGTTCACATCCAGAACATGGACCGTCACTTGAGCCGATGAGTTGCGGGGGTCTGCGACAGACGAGTCCAAGGCATAGATCTGGAAGCCATAGGACGCCACCTTCTCGCGGTCCAACACGGCCGTGGTGACGATGCGCCCTGTGTGAGGGTCCACCATGAACACCCCACTGGACTCCTGGCTCAGATAGTAAAGCACCTGCCCGTTTGAGCCCTCATCCTGGTCGGTGGCGACAGCTTCCAGGACTAGAGAACCTTCGGGAGCATCTTCGGGAACCTCAGCCACATAGCTGCTACTGCTGAAGATGGGACTGTGGTCATTCAGATCCAGGACACTGATGTCTAGCGTGGCACTGCTGCTCAGGGGAGGAGCTCCCAGGTCTCGTGCTTCAATGGTCAGAGTGTAACGGGGTTTCTTCTCACGGTCCAAAGATCTGGAGGTGGATAGAACTCCTGAACTCCTGTCTAGGTGGAAGTGACCCAGAGGATCTCCATCTAAAATATAAAGACAAATAAGCTCCAGGAGGACTAGGACCCAGAGTATTATTGGTAATGAAGTCTTCAGTGCTTAATGAGTTTAAAAACACCTGTAATTAACAAACATTTAGTCAAAATAAAATAAACCATGTCCATCTGGGAACCGCTAAGCTCTTATCCACAACTTTCTGTTTATCAACAAGAGCCCAAAATTCCCAAGTCCCACATCAATATGCCAAATATTACAGAATCCACAAAATGAATCTTAACGTGTGCTGATGTGACTATATATATACATAAAAGCAAAGCTGATTAAACCTGTAACAGAACTGAAATAAAACAGAAATTAAAAAATAATGTGTTCCTTACATTTCCTTTCACTTTTATTTCAATGCAGACAGAATGAGTTTTTTGGTTAATAAACATCCATTCCTGCATTTTAGGCCTGCAACACATTTCCAAAAACTTAGGTGAAAGATTATATTGACCCTATTAAAGTACAAAAGCATGTTTATGATACTTCTCCCTTTTTGATACAAGATATTACT
>JAVSBU010175683.1:0-12397 GCA_033118015.1 Loricariichthys derbyi
GGTCTCGGTCCGCTTGTTTGGTCCAGATCAGGGTTCGCTGGTTTGTATTCACACCTGCACAAAAGGTCCGGA
The DNA here is from genome assembly GCA_033118015.1 of Loricariichthys derbyi. Lineage (NCBI taxonomy): Eukaryota > Metazoa > Chordata > Actinopteri > Siluriformes > Loricariidae > Loricariichthys > Loricariichthys derbyi. Next base: position 73 of record JAVSBU010175683.1, read on the forward strand.
TCAGCGTGGGAAAGGAACTCTGGTCCGTTTAAAGTGGACCAAACAGTGCAGGTGTGAATACACCCTTAGATACTTAATATTATATTTACAAAAAACTGCAACTGTTCGTGCCTTTACCCGCATCAAATCCTAACAAAATTGATTTGGTTTGTGTCAAAATCAAAAAATGCCACATAAGCCAGTTAAAGCAACCAACTGATTTTTTTCTTACCATGAAAGATGTCATGAGTTTGTCTGTGTTGGTTTCCCTCTAACACATCATCAGAAATGTGGTGATCCTCAGCCTTTACCAGAATCACCTGGACCCCCTGCAATAAGGTTTTCTCACTAGGTTGGGCATCATGGGGTGTAAGAATCAACGGGCTAGCTTCTATTTTCACTTCAGAAAAGCTGCCATCGGAGGTTTCGCCACAGTGTGGTTGTGGATTGTCCTTTGGTGAAGAGATTACAGAAAAAAATCTCGAATCAATAACATTTAAATAAAAACTCCTGCTTCAAAATATCTTCCTTGTAATTTAAGCAAGAAAATAGAGCCTGGTCTAACAAAAGGACGGCTCTTAGAAGTTTCTGAACACTACAATTTAGAGAAGCTTCTCTAACCAATTAGATAACTCCATTCTGGATGTGTAGCTGGATTTGCAACTCATTTTGTTACATTACATAGGCACTGTTAACAGCAATATAATAATTTGTTTTATGATACTGCTTCGGTTGTAGATACATATGCTCACCGGACAAAAAAAATTTGTCACCTGTGACTGAAATGTACTCAGCAGCATGTAATACACTGCCTGGCATCGTCTCCACAAGCTTCTGCAATGTCCCAACATTTATTTCTGTCCAGACTTGCATTATTTTTACCCAAGATCTTACTGTGCAAAGTCTTCTCCAGCACAACCCAAAAGTTCTCAGGTCTGGTTATACTCTGCGGTGGCCACATGAGAAAATGATGTCTCATGCTCCCTGAACCACTCCTTCACAATGAGGCCAATTAACCCTGGAATTGTCATTTGTTACTTATACCCCATTCTGACATAGCAGTATTTTGATCTGGGCTGTCATGGCAAGGCCTTTTCCCGTGCTTACTTGAGTTTACTTACTTGAGTGTCCTGGGCATGTCATAGCTTTCCCGGGCCGTTTTTTGTGATAACGGGAGGGCTTGGCCTAAATACTACTTCATCTTCTTCTTCTTTTGGCTTTTCCCCTTTCAGGGGTTGCCACAGCGACTCATCATTTGTGCCGGGCTTGGGTCCGGCACAAAAGATACACTGGATAGTGATCCCTAGTGGCTGGTTTCTTGGTCTAAATACTACAAACCCTGGATAAAATCAAACCAGTTTGATTTTTCCCAGACTTGACGACCAGACCCACATTTGTACTCTTTGCCATGGTTTGACGACACCTGCTGAGGACGATATATCGTCTGTCGAGGCCGATTCATGGTCTATCATAGAGGATTTGTGTCATTTCAAGGATATAAATGCCACTGAAATGCCATTTTCATTGTTGGATACAAGTTTCTCCGTTCATGAGATACCGGAGCGATTCATTCAAGCTGGTGTGCAAGACTGATCAACAGATATGGATTACTACCAACATAGTCCCACAAATGTTACACGTATTGCTTAATTTGATGTTATATATAGACATTTATTTAATATATTCGCCATCTACAACAGTTTCTACGTTTAATTAGGGCTTTGATTGTTGTGCTCACGGATAAAAAGCGTTTCTCTCTTCTGGCAAATTGAACACAGCAATCTCAAACGGATCACTATTTGCTTCAGAGTACACTAGGTAGTGAGCAAAGCTCTACATTGTCATATGGTAGGGTGCATGATAGCTAATAATACACAGCTGATGAAAGTCTATATAAGGAAAAAAGAAAGCTTAAAATGAACACATGGAAATGAACTTATATTATGTAATTATATTATATTAATATCCCGAGGAAAATGTATTATATTAATATTAAAAGCCCTGAATTCATACACAGTCTGGGCTAGGGGCAGGGCTAGATTTGCATATGTTCATTTAGCCTTTCATGGCAGCACCAAGCTTGCCTTCGGGCTAAAGTGCACCTTCAGTGATTTTACATGGCAAAATGCGGCATACGGGGGGTTCTCGGCATCGCTCGGACGTTTTCGCTGACTTTTTAATGAAGTTTGGCGTGGGATTCGAGGTACAATCATGACACTCTGGAATGTATACGGGACCTGGCGAGGTTCATCGGTAGAATAATTTGCATACTATTCTACACCTTTTTACTTGAATTTTGTTGTTATGTTGTGGTCTTTTGACCCACGACAGCCCAGGCCAAAATACTGCTATGTGAGAATGGGGTATTAGGATACAATTTGTTATCAGATGTATTTTGTTCAAGCTATTATTGTGAACAGCTTTGTCAAGAAGCTTTCGACACCAGCAGTAAATACTTACCAGTCCTGTCAATTCATCTTGGAAGTGTACAGAGTTTCCATCCTGCCGGTCGCTACTACAAGAATTTTTATTCTTCTCATGATCCGCAGAAGTCTGAATCAATGGACTGTCTCCAATTATCTCTTCCTCAGCCATCACAGTAGCAGACTCCATCCTGATGGAGGATTCTTCTAAGGCTGGTTGTACAAAAGCAGCAGTGCCATTGGTGGCTTTTCTGTTTTTATGCAACTCTTCGTCCTCTTTGTTCTCACTGGTATCCGTAAGGGAATAAAGCTCGTACACAACCTGACAGTCTTCTTCAATCGTCACTTTACCTTTCATAAATCTGTTTCCAGAAGAGCTTCTTTTTCCAAATTGTTTTCTTCCCCTACCTTTGCTTCCTCGGCCTCTTCCTCGACCCCTTGTCATGGTTTTCCTTTGGTTTTCCACTCTGTGGATGAGCATCACCCCTTCCTTGTGCTTAACCTCTGCTTGTTCTGCTAAGTGTACATCTTGAGTGACTGCTGTATTTGCAGCAAGAGAGAGCATAGGAATGTGCTTCTCCTTGCTTTGGTTTGTTTTATCATCCTGCTGGGAGTCTTGTAACAGATCGCTTTCTTGAGTGGTAACATTGTGCTCAACCATGACTGAATGTACATCTGAGAACAACTCTCCTTTAACCTCCATACTTTCCTGGCCCTCAGAAATATCTGGAAATGACCGTTCTTGTACATCCTCTTGCTCCCTAACCTTCTTGCCAATTGTTTCAACAAAGCAAGTACCTGGTTCTGTGGATGTATAAGGCAGACTGATTTCCCTGTAACTTTCCTCTAAATGTTCTTGATACGTCTCTTGATTAAATCTGTAGTCCTCCTTGTTTTGTCCGTCAACAGAGTTAGTTCTCAACGGAAAGGAAGGGGAAGTATTGAGAGCTGGAAACGAGAGCCTGTGCTCATCTCGGCCATCCAAACCAATCTCCCCCATCTCCGTTTCCATATCCCAGTCTGTCGATACCTGAATTTCAAAACTGCTTGAGTGGACTGCACTAGCGAGAATTCCTTCCTTTGCTCGGGGACATGCTGTTGAAACCTCACAGGCCAGGTTAGACTGGAGGAGCCCATTTCCCGAGTGCATGGAAGCCATGTGTTCTTGCAAAGCAGACACTTCTGAAAAGTTTTTCCCACAATCATGGCAACCAATGATGACCTGAGAATATGGAGGGCTTAATGCAATTTCCTGATCTATCTTCATGGGAGCTTTACGCTTCCTCGCAACTTTCTGCTTCACGCCGGAGGCGGCGGAGGTGATGGCACCATCCACAAGGGACGTCTGCAAATAAGAGGATTCCTTATGCCCCTGTTTGGATTTCTTTTCCATTGTTTTTGTTTTCTTTTTCTTCTGGCTTGTCATTTGCATCGATTTATTTTGTATCCCTTGTTTACGCGGCAACACCTTGTTGGGACTTTCTTTGGTTTGGCACTTAGGTGACAGTTGTGGCTGCAAACCCGTGGCTTTCGCGTCTAATTTGTGTACTTTCAGCTGTGGTTGCTTGTGACCTTTGAGCAAGAGCAAAGCTTGTTGATTTATATGATCCAGTGTAGAGGGTTCAGGCACATTTTTGTCCATCTCCTTCTGTTTTGATAACTTGTTACTCTTCTTAATCCCTTTCTTCTCTACGAGGCTAACTTTTGCTTTCTTTTGAGAGGTTTCTCCCGAAATGGCGGCATGCTTTGTCTTCTTCAGCGTAGGTGATTCATCTTGCTGTGCAGCTTTTCCTTTCTTTCCCAGATCTCTCTGGTTTTCAAATTTTCTTTTCTTGGGTTTACCTCGATGTGTCTGTTCTGGCATCTTCAGTACTTTTGGATCACTGAGCAGATTAAGGCTGTTGACGTGACCCGGGGCAAGTTTGGCTTTTTTACTTTTTTCACATTTCTGATTTTTCTTTTTTGGTTTCAGATGTTGGACATCCTTCTTTGGCAGAACAGGCACTCTGTGAGCATCAGTGTCGAGTTGGTCGTTGTATAGACTTGCCTTCGATATTTGTAGCAGCTTCCTCTTTGAATATTTCTCCTTGTTTTCTTTAGGTCCAAAAAGAACAATGAGTTTTTTACTCTTGTCTCGCTTCTTCTGTGTCTTTGAGGAAGCCTTCATTTTCATTGTAGGTGCCTTCGGTGAGGTTTTTAACACAACTTTATCTTGAGGTCCTGTGTGCTCAGATTTATGAGGTACTTGCCTTTTGGACATTTTCTTTTTCTTTTTTACTGGCAATGCCTTTTTGTCATATGATTGATCTTCTGTACTGGACAGGTTCTGGTCTTTTGATACAACTGTACTTTGTGGAGCATCTGGCTCACTATGGGGCTCCAGGTTCTGGTCTTTTGTTACAACTGTACTTTGTGGAGCATCTGGCTCACTATGGGGTTCCTGTTCGCACTGAGGTTTTTCATGATTAGCCTCCAAACTGCTGACAGAAGGCTGACATATCTGAGAGTTTGGCTCCTCTGCTAAAGACATTTCCTTGAGATCTACTTCCTCTAGCTGGAGAACAAACTCTTGATCATCACCAGGATCCCCCTGCCCAGTTAGTACCTCAGGTTCTACTAATAAATCTGTTGCCTTAACATCTTGGCTTTGGGCAGCTGAATCTGTCATACTCTCTGATATGGCTGCTGGCATCAAGGCATGTTCTTCTTCACTTGTTGGTTTACTGTTAAGATCAACTATGGTAGAGGCAGCAATCGCAGTTTCTAGAGCTTCAGCATCCATAGCAACTTGAACACACTGTTCTTCTCTTGGACTCTGAAGGTCTTGATTTGCATCAGGAGTTAAAACTAAGTTTTCAGTGACCTCTGGCACAACTTCATAGCGAACATCATTTGTCTGTGTTTCTGTCATATCTGGATCAACAGCTGGTGTCTGTTTCTCTTGATAGTCTAAAGAAACCATAGAAGTCTCACCCTGAACCACAGTTCTCTCAATATGTAACGATTCTAAACTGGGTCCAGTTGTTGCCGTCTCCTGCTGTCCAGGCTCCTCCAGCGCCTGATGGTGATTTTCCGGCTGAAAGTTTGGTTCGGTGAAATTAAAGTGCAATGGCTGCCCGAGGCCTTGTGGCTGTTGGACCGTGGTTTGTGGTTGAAAAGGTAACTGGTCCATTCCTAATATAACCAACTGATTTACTTTTTGGACATTTCCCAATTTCTCTATTAGCTTTTTAATCTGTTCGACACCAAGCGGCCCTATTTGTTGCTGTGCTTGACCAACAGGTTCCATGGATAGCACAGATGGATGGGCATTTGTAACAGGCATGCCTCCTTTTAACAAAATGCTGTTGGATGGCAGAATGGCTAAGCACTGAGTGTGCTTAGTCTTAATGTGACGAAGCTGTGCTTGGGCTGTCTTGAATGATTCGTCACACTGGGAACACGCAAATGTCCTAGTAGATGGACCTGGAAAGGTAAAAACGATGGATATCAATACATCTGTAACATCAACCCTAAAGTATTCTCGGAGAAATGGGGAGGCAGGGTTTCACTGAGTGGCCGCACCTAGTCCTAATTATTGATGAACTTATGACACATGTTCACAATTACCCTGATTCACCCGGCTGGGGAAACGTTAGATAGGCCAGATGACTTACTCTCGAAGTAGAGAGTGAAGTCCCTCAGCATAGACAGCATGCCACATTATTTGCATGGGTTTTCACTAAGGTTTACTTTAACTGGTCTAAAGTGTCACAAAGTGAATGAGTGTTTGTACATGCCTTGCATTGAACATATGACCTCTCTATGGCTTACATTTACAGTTCCAACATGTGGCAGATGCCCTTATCCAGACTTATATCTTAAGGCCTTACTCAAGGGCCCAACAGCAACAGTGTCTGGCAGAGGCAGGATTTGATTTGATCGCTAGTACTGTACCTTAACCTAACATTGCCCAGCTGGTGGATCCATTCATTGTGCTTCTGGCATGGGCCATGCCCCATTGTGCCCCTGAATTGGATTGAGTGCACATGGAAAGTGAGTGAATCAATGTAATAATCATACTGTCATTCTTACCCCTAGTTCTCCGCTTCTTTATGTGGCCTGTGGTATTAGTCATGTCTTCAGCCTCCTCCTTTTCATGTGTTTCGAGATGTTTCTGAAGAGCCTTGGGCATGGTGAATCTCTTGCCACATTCTTTGTGTATGCAAACGTACGGCCTCTCTCCAGTGTGTTTGCGCTGGTGGTACCTGAGCAGGGTGATGGTTTTGTGGAGCTTGCCACAATCTGAGCAGGCGTAACCACCACGCTGCTTGCTGAAATGTTGCTTCTTATGGGTCGTGAGCTCAGTCGAACGGCTGAAGGCCTCTCTGCAGATGGGGCACTTAAAGGGCAGCCTTTCCGTATGAGTACGCTGGTGCGCCATGAGCTCGGTCGAGCAGGTGAAACACTTGTCGCACACGTAGCATGTGAACAGGGAATCTCCAAGCATGCACTGCTCGTACTCTGAAGGATGGCTCATTTTGATGTGCCGCTGCTTGCTCTTGTGATCGCTGAAAATGATGTGGCATTCCAGGCACTGCAGTGAGAGCTGCGACGCTACGAGAGAATCACAGATGACAATATTATAACATTCAAACGGCATTTTCAGCCCTTAAAGAGAACGAGACACATACAGTGCCTATAAGAATCCTTCACACCCCTTTGAAATAGTCATCGTTTTGATTTACAGTGTGAAATCAGAAAAACCATATCTTTTCCCAACTTTACTTACACATTCAGCCTTATTGTGGGGTGGGGAGTTCTGAAAATAAACTTGAATGAAATCCTGAAATGAATGGATTGGAAAATCAATCAGCTCTCTGACTTTTGTCAGTTGTCTTTTGTTGAGCCATCTTCGGGAAATATTTATCCATTCTTCCTTTTCGAGTTCAGTCAAATTTTGTGGTCTTTGACAATAGCCTGCTTCACAGAACCTATCTTCAGACTTAGGTCAGGACTTAGTGACCTGACTGACCTGACCTGGTCGTTGTCATGCTGGAAGGTGAACCTCCTGTTAGCATCCATTTTCCATTCAGTCCTGACTAGCTGAACAGTTCCTGCTGAAGATAATGTTGCCACCACTATGCATCACGGTATGCACAATGTATTTTTGGTGGTGTGCTTTGTTTCGTTTTTGGTTAGTCCAAAAATTTCAATTTTGGTTTCACATGACAATAAAACCCTTTGCCACATTGGTATCAGAGGCTTCCAAGTGTTGGCAAAGAACAACGAAATTCAGATCATTATCCTCTTGGCTTGGCCGTAGAGTTTGGCAGAACGACCCGATCTTGACAAGGTATTGGTGGTGCTATCCACGTTCCTCTTCTTGATAATGGGCTGAACTATACTCACAGCAATAGCAAAATCTTCTTGTATCATTCTCCTAATTTATCCACAACTTTATTATCAAGTCCTTCTGAAGGCACCAATGCAACCATGGTGAATATGTGTGTTACCATGCAAGATTAGAGGATCTTGGGTAAGTAAAACCATTATAACTGATGTCAGATGTGAGTCCACTAGCTTGGTAGAAGATTACTGGTTGTACATGAGCAAGGTTTTAATGGTTTAATCTAAATGGATGATTACTTATTCAAACCAGGTAGTTTACTAACTAAATTAAGATAATTTGTCAGAGATTTCAGTGTTATTTTAAAACTTTGATTATGAGTGTTATAAAATGCAAATAAAGTTGAAAAAAGTTAGACATGATTTATTATCAGTTTGATGGTATAAAGTGACAAAAGAAGCTATGACAATTTTCTATAGGCACTGTAGTAATATGCATGAAAGTCAGACTTACATGTAAGTGGCATGATGGGGGTCTTGGACATGTCAATTTTGAGTGGCTCCAGCCGATCCTTCTTTGGAGGGATGAGCTTTCTGGCACCCACATCCCACTTAGAGAATTTATCCCCTTTAGAACCTGCAGAGGCAGACGCAGAGCCTCCAGGGCTGCCATTTTGACAAGATGATCCTATCAGCGGCCCACATGAATCAGCCGCCTTAACATCTGATTCCATTGGTGCATCAGTGGGAATGGGGTCCAATGCACAACTGTTGGTTTCCATTATTGGATTTGGCTCATTTATGTTTGATAATGAAGGCTGAGCAGCTTCACCAGTGGCAGCAATTTCAGGCTTATTAGCTTCATGGGTTGTAATAGCAAGTATATTACTGTCATCTGGTAATTCCTCCGCTGGAGATATTGGCTCAATTATTGCTTCTGATGGTACGTAGAGATCCAGTTTCTCTCCTCGGATGCCAATGATCTCAGCAGCAATGTCTTGCATGGTCTGGTTCAATTGCGGTTCTGGATGAGCTATGTGATCTAAACCTCCTTTAGAAAAAAACAGGTCACTTACTGACTGACTGGCAAGTTCCATGGTCCTTAGATTGATCTAAGATCTGAAATACACACAACACAGTAAATATAAAGTAAAGAATCTGAATGTTCCCTTTGCTATCACTCAAAAACCTTGTGAATGCGCTCACTGAGCACTTTTTTAGGAACTAGGGGTGTAACAATGCTTAATGATGCAAAAATGGAATGATGGGCATCATCAAGTCGGATTATGCATTCTTGTCTTTACGCCATCTAATGGAAGTGCATTTTTTGAAAACCAGAGGGTACATTCATACTCGCAGTAAGTGAGGCTCTTAACTTTTTAATTGCAGAAGACTACACTAGAAATTATTATAATACTAGAAAAATACACAATATTTTGACTTGTTCTTCAGAAGTAAAAATAAAGAATGATTTCACTGGATTATTGAAGATATGGTGAAGCTACAAGCATTTTACAATTTTTTAAATTTACAATTTTACTTGTTTTTAATCATTTATTTTAATTGCAGTTGACTAAAGTATTGTTTTTAAGAATTTGTATGATAATGTGCACTGTTTTCCATCATTTAAACATCGTTTAAATAATCAATAAGGCCCCATAAAAATAAAAATAAAAAAATAGTTCATTTCCCATCGCCACCCGCCTCTAAAATTCATACCGCATGCCGATTTTTTTTTTTTATTTTAAATTTTTTTGCTTCCAAAATGCATTCTCCATCTCAAAAACCGCTGTTCATATCTCCCGTGCTTTTCCGGATTGCCCCGTGCCACTGCGCATCCTTCAATTTAGCGATCTATGGTGTTCGTTTTCATTCAGATTTCGGTGCACAAAAGTGCAAAATGCACCATTATAAAGCCATGGTTTGGCTGTATTGTGGATGGTGAGAGGACCCTCGCCGATATTTACAAGGACTTTTCGGTCGGAATTATCAACGATGGTGAGTTTTATGCATGGTTTATATGCCCATTTTTTGTGAAGAATTTATCTGGATGATCGAGGTTCATTAATTAGCCACAAGCTTAAATTCTTCTACAGCTGACCAGCTGCAGTCGGTCATTTTGCAGTTTTAGCCGAAAAAAATGGACTACATTTCTATGCTATACATGGAAAAAATGGCCCTTGCTTGTATAGGATCGCTATCCCATGCTTGAGCTCTTGTATTTAATGTGTTTTTCTAGACGAAAAAGTCGGTCCGTTTCTGACTTTGTGACAATATGTTGAGCATTGGTTTGACTGAGACCATGTTTGATTTATAAATATTTACTTCTGATGCATTTTGAATTGATGATACAACACAGTTACCAAAACCTGGTGTTTTAAACCACTCATATGAACTGGGAAAAAATAAAAAAAATCTGGTTTGCCCGCCTTCTGGGCCTTCCACCAAAATTCTGACGGGAAACTAACTATTTATTTTATGGGGTCTAATCGTGAGAAAACCAAATCAAATCGTGAACAGAATCTATTGTTACACCTCTATTAGGAACACCTGTATAAACTTAGGACCCTTTTGTTTTTTCCACATTTTCATTTTTTGGGATTTCTTTCCATTCCAATCAATTTATAGATTTTTAATCCGTGTTTTTCTTTAAAAAAAAAAAAAGCAATTCAACAAACAGAAGCAATATGGCACCTTTGTATTTAATAGAATTGCTGCAATAACTTTTAGCAACATCAAAAATTACATAAATGAAATAAAAGGTTCATGATGCATTTTTACAACTATGAATAAAAGTGCAATTTGTAACATAATTCCCTCAACAAAGTCCTTTGAGTAATGCCCTTAAATCATTAGCACATTGTTCTGCCCTGAAGTCTGCAGTCGAGAGGCACTGATTGCTCTAAAAACACATTACGCAACATATTTTCAAGAAAAATACAAGTACTGGATCAAAACTCGATATCAGAATATACCCAGTATTTAAAGAGTTAAGAAAACTTGAACACATCCTCTGGGATGTGGTAAAACGAGAGATTTGCAGCATGAACGCATACCTACCAATCTGCAGTCAGGTCAACAGAGAGGATCTCAAAGGAGTGTCTCCAACATCTAATGGGATCAGTACCATTACAGAGCAGGTGAAAACTTAATAGAGAGTGACCAAGGCTGTGTTAACTGCAGCAAAAACAGATCTTCTGCCTCCTATTTTATAAAGCTAACTGAACGTCTAGTGTGACCACGGTTCAAACATGGGCGAGGAAACGAGAAGGTGCTGCTGCTGGTGGTTTTAACTGATGCATCTACAATTTGGGGGCCCACTGTTTGCCCTCTCAGAAACTCTGTCAGTCAGGTCCTTTGTAGCTTTGTGGTCAGCCTACCTCACTGAAGCCATAAAGCGAACGTGTGGCCTCAGGTTTTCTTTCCATCTGAAGGCGAGCTGCTAAGAGCTGCTTGCTTAGAATGAAAACCACACCTGCTTTTTCCACAGAATGTGAACAGAAATGAATGCAGACGTTAGTAAACCTGCATTTTAACAAGTTAGCGCTTTTGTAATTCTTTGCATCTTTCTATTCAGTCACAGTCCAGTGCAGGACGGGCATACGGACGAATAAACAAGCGGGTTTTTTGGTGTCAGATGGACCTTGAGCGGGATGTCACAGTGATGCAGTGGTTTGCATCTGTGTGGAGTTTGTATGTTCTCCCCATGGGTTTTCTCCAGGTATTTCATGCCTGTTAGGTTAATTGGTGTTTCCAAAGTGTCCTTGTGTGTGAGTGTCTAGTCACCAGCTTTCCCCACACCCTCACCAGGATAAGCAGATAAGACAATGAATGGATGAACCACCTTGAGATGGCTGAACCTCTGATGTTAGTAAAGTCACGCCCCTGGACACAGGATAAGCTTAGTGTCCCGTCCATCTTCACACAGTACGCTAACGTTAATGTAAACACGGGAGATATAGAGAGAGAGAGATAACATGAATGAAGCTACTGAGTTGAACTGAAATAGAGGACTGCAGTCACACAGTCTGACTTCGGCTAACAACTAGTGAACGAATCCTCCGTTAAGTAGAGGCTTCGTGTTAGCTAAGGCTAAGCTACCTCTGCTTTCTTTAGTCTCATTTAGCCCGTTGTTGACACACAAACCCGCTTCACTTAAACACACACATTCAGGCTGTGCTACCAACATTTGTGACGGTTATTACACGCACCTGCTGCACAAAATCCAAGCACACGCCATCATATTAACATTTTAGCTCACCTGTATTGTTTCTCCAAGCAACCATCTCTCGGTAATAAAGCAACCGGGGTCTGGAGTCACGTGCAACCGCGGGGTCTCTGGGAGTTGTAGTCCAGTCTTGCTAGCATCCAAATGCTAGTTCTGCCTACATACAACCTGAAGGACCAATCCACTGAATGATAGCCATTTCCGTCCCAATAGCGTTGAGTCCGAATGACGTCACGACTAACCCGGATTTTTCGTGCAAACACTTCGGCATGGCTCTGGTACAGCTACACGTATTCAACCTTTCATCACTCTCTGTGAAAACGATATTCCAGGAGCGACATTTCTGCATGAAACGATTGCGGACCAC
>JAVSBU010175790.1:0-12392 GCA_033118015.1 Loricariichthys derbyi
TTTTAATGAGGGGATCCCCAATTATATCATTTTCCTCCAATAAAATGAGATTTTACGAAGCATAAACAATCCCAAGCATTTAGTGACTGTGCAGACGCTACACATCAGCAGAGAGGGCGCTCTGATTTATACAAAGTCGTTTCCGTGAAAGATTCCAAAACAAAGTGTCCAGAGCACGGCGAGACCGCGTTACCACTTTGAGTTTCACTTGGACCTATCCAGTCCTTTCTTGAACACCCAGAACCAGCACGAACTGGCCCATGATTTGCGTTCGCGTTCCTCTTTGGGGAAACGATGTAATGAAACGTTTTTTCCAGCCTTGTTGGAGCAGCCGCCCACACAACAAATGGTTTTATCCATTGCATAACGTCCAAATTCACATTTATATAAAAATCGTATTCAAACTCAAATAAGAAGTGCTAAAATACGCGAAAAAATCATGTAAACAAATGCAAGAAAATGGCAGACGAGACAAACTTGAGGTCACATCTGGTTTACTTCCTGAAGATTACCGAGAATCAACGAAAATGGGCCTGACCTGCAGTGCCCATATGATCCGACTTTTATTTAGCGTAAACTAGTGTTGATTTACTGAATATAAGACTTTACAAGTGCTCATATATATTTATTTATCATGTCCTTCAAATACAGATACATTTTATTTAGTACTGGATAAAACCTTTAAGGCTTTTGCTCAGGGACACAACAGTGGCAGCTTATCAGAGATGGGTTGATCCTCCTGGTCCAGAGTCCAGCACCTTAACCACTAGGCTACCACAGATCAGATGTATTTATAACACAAGCAGATGTTTCACAAAAAGGAAACCTATAACAAACCCTAAATGCTGCTCAGCTAGAACGTTTCTACTGATTAAAGCCAGTAGTAGCATCATTAGAGAAGATTGAGTTAAGAGAGAAGGTTAACTCATGATTGAAACGTTGCTCTGAATAAATATCAGGTTTGGACTATAAGACGAGGATCTGGAGCTTTAAGGTTTCTGACGTGAGCATGGGATCATGCAGTGTTGTGAAATGCTAGAATCTGGAGGCCTTCACCCCATTCTCTCTTCTCCTTGTAGAAGCACTGGGGTAATCCCAGCCTAGTCTGGAGTTCACTGAAAATCACTTCAGTAGGACTTGATGGGGTTAATGGAAGCCAGCGTGAAACAAACGGATCTAAATGTTTATCTTTAGCTCAGGTGAAAATGCTTGAAATCTTTCAGGAGCTCTTGGCCGGTCCACTCAATCTGACGGCTGTGTTTTTCACGCTGTTTATTTTTGGACCATCAGGCTCTTCACCACCTGTTCCTCCTGAAACGTCGAGTTGAACTTGCATTTCCTCTGAAGATCCTCTCCCTCCGGAGCAATTAAAGCTCTCCGTGATCCTCCACAAACCCGCTTTAGATGCTTCTGCGCTCGGCAGATGGTCGCCACGTTACACAATCGCTGTTGGCTTTTGTCTTGGCTGATTCAATGTTTCCAACAAATGCTGCAACGCAACTGCCAAGGATTAGATGCACAACTCACCGAAACGAGTACTGACACAGAAACCGGGACTGTATAGACTGTTATCAGTTAGCTTCAGATGCTTTTAGGAAGACTGTAAAAATTCATCCATCACCATTATATTCATCGTCCTAACATCCACCAGAACTGTTCTTTGGCTCTTATATGGATCCTATGTGAAATCTGGTTCCTTCTAATCCAGGTTCGACTCATGGAGCTTCATCTGCTGCATTCAGAAACACATAACACATCCCAGAAATGCTGAAGCAGCAAATAAAACAAGATGTCAGCAGAGTTCAGCCAAGTGAGTCAAATCTTCTCCTGTACCTTCTATAATTAAAAAATGTATTCTTTTAAACTTTTATACACATTCCCGGTTACTGAGAATATTTACAACTACTTTTACAAGGACCACAAACATGATTAAATGAATAGAGGAACAAATTAGGTTCAGTTTAGCAGAAATGATCTCCAACTCCAATGAGTATTCAGCCAACAAACACACAGCGGCCATGACTCGTTTTAAGAGTGTGTAAGGATTTAACCTTGGTCTTTCTGAGGATGTGAGTGTTTCACTGCAAGGCCTGCAATTCATCAGATCTTCTCTAAAAGGAACCGTAAATCTGTACCCCACACACACACACACACACACACACACACACACACACACACACAAAGCACTGTAAAACAGCCAATTCAGAATCTATAGGATCAGCCAAATACCCAAAGATTAGATGAATTCAGGGTGGAGAGCAGACCTGACATTTTAGACTCGACTCTTTATGGAGGCCAGACCTCAGTAAGTCTGCTCCTGTGTCATACAGTTACATATGGGTGGGGTTTCCCTAAAATACAGGTGCAAACACTCCAGAGCCTTCATAGAATAAGATGCACATAAGATTTCCTTCTGCAAAATCCATAGATATGCCAGTTCCAATCCCAAACCTTCCAGGTCCAGTCCTGAAGCTGCAGATTCCAGTACCAACTTTGGTACCTCTTCTAGTGCCAAAATCCCAGTTCTTGTAGCAGAGAATGAAACCTCAGCAGATCCAGTAACAGAATACCCATTACTGTACCGAAAATTTCTTGTTAACTTGATGGTAGATACCAAAGGTGCTTGGACGTCTTCCACATCGATTCCATATTTGCAAATGAACGTTTGCTGCTTTTCATGGTGAAACTGTGTAGTAACACCAGGAGCTCTTGGTGCAGGATCAAGGTAATTCTGTTGCCTGAAGTGGATCTTATCTGGTCTTGATGTATTAGGTATCAGAACCAAATGCACCTGGACCTGCTGGAGAAGCTCTGATGTGTAGGACTCACAGTTCTCTAAGAAGATGCACATAAAAAGATTTCCTTCTGCAAAATAAATAGATATGCCAGTTCCAATCCCAAAACTTCCAGGTCCAGCACTGAAGCTGCAGATTCCAGTACCCGCTTTGGTACCATTGCTTAACTCCTCTTCTAATGTCAAAATCCCAGTTCTTATAGCAGAGAATGAAACATCAGCAGATCAAATAACAAAACCCGAAAATTTCTCGTTAACTTGATGGTAGATACCAAAGGTGCTTGGACGTCTTCCACATCGATTCCATATTTGCAAATGAACGTTTGCTGCTTTTCATGGTGGAACTGTGTAATAACACCAGGACCTCTTGGTGCAGGATCAAGGTAATTTTGTTTCCTGAGGTGGATCTTATCTGGTCTTGGTGCCTTAGGTATCAGAACCGAATGCACCTGGACCTGCTGGAGAAGCTCTGATGTGTAGGACTCATTGTTCTCTAAGTAGAGCCGTAAAATATTTTATTAATAAACCTCACAGGAATTTAAACCTGTGACTCAACTGTGTCTAAAATAACACTTTTATTATATATAGATAAAGTTTAATCTATTGATCCAGAAGCAACTGTGGAACTTACCTTTCTAAGAGGAATATTTACAGAGTCGTTCTGAGGCAGAGGTTCTGCAGGTTGAAGTTTGACATATAATGTTGCAGATTAATGCTCGGTTTCCTGAAGAGCTTTTTTTATTTAATAAGTCTAATCTGCTCAGTGAAAGGATCCTCTACATTTTGGAGATGATTATCCGAGGCCGGTTTGCCGAGCATGTTGAGCGATTCATTACTAAAATGTATTTATTTTTGTCCCGAAGGAATCCCACCCGCTCACTTGCATTCAGATCTGATGCACCGAGTCCGAGAGCAAATACATAAATATTGAGCAGAATATTAATGCCTTCATCACGGCCAAGCTTCAGAGGATCCATTAGAGCTGAACCTTGGTGTCCCGAGAAACTGCCGGTTCTACTAAGACATTCTCTGCTAAAATGGCTTTAACTCTGTCTTGTTAGAGATTAAGATGAGGATTTAGAGTTAGATAGAGAGTTAAATCATGTGCTTTATCTGGTTGTGATGACTCTCAGACACACTCTCAGGAGGCAGAAGGTTTAAGAGATCAAGCTCACAAGTTCTTTATGGATGTCTTTTGTTACTTGGTTACCTTATTAGCATAAACGAGAACAAGAACAAAAAGTTCATTATATATTTACATCACCACAATAGTCTTACAATCTAAGTAATTGTGGAGGACTCAACAGTGGCAGCTTGGCAGAGGTGGGATTTGAACCCTGGACCTTCTGATCCATAGTCTAATACCTTAACTGCTAGGCTACCACAATCCCGGTAGGTGATAGTTAGCATTTCTGGAGTTGCCTCTGGTCTGGAGAGTAAAGCAGGCAAAGCAAATATGGTCCCGCCCCTTTTGAGACCAATCAACCAATCATGGTAAGAGAATCCATGCATGTGACAAAAAAGAGAAAAAAATTATTAAACATTATTAATCCATTTGTCCAGTGAGCCTTAATTCTAATAATCATCCTATGATAACGTCATAGACATCCAGAGACTCGCAGGCTTCAGTGGTTTCGAAGCGGATTAACTGTTGTGCTGTTCTTAAGAAGGAATTTGAGTTTAATGAGCAAACAGCACAATTTTGCAAGTCATTTTAATCATTTGAACCTCTAATCTTAAAGCAATCGCCTATGGATGAAGGTCAGCGTGTCTTCTGCAGCACGCTGGTTCAGGAATTAACATTACACTTTAAATTTAACCTTGAGCTAAAGGAACGGTTTAAAGTTAAAATCCCTCTCGTGGCCTGTACAATTATCTTCTTAAAGTATAAGAGAAGATGTGCGATTGACAGAGCTTTGGAGTTTGTTCTGTATCTCTTCTCATTGATCTTTCGACTGGGCTTTAAAATCCCGAGCTGTTGCTTAGGCAGCACGTTTCAAGTGAAAATGCAGAACCAGTGAACGTATCGATTTTTTGAGGGAAAAAGTCTATAAAGAAGTTTAAGATGGAATTAAGCCTCGGTGGAAAGAACACAGAATACAGGTTCACCTTTTATTCACGTCTTAAATCAGATTAAGTGCCATCAGCATCATAAACACGTTGGGTTTTAGGCTACTTGTGCTGGGGTGCTCAGAATTTAGAGGGACATAGCTGTACCCCTCTGATTAGCCAACGTTCTTATGAGCTACTTGCACATGTCCATTAATTCAAGCCAGAAAACCAAAGAATCTGACTTGTTAGCCACTTAAGCTATTGGAAAGATGCTGGGGCATTATGGGAAATGTAGTGTGTGCAGTGTATTTGCATGGTGTGTCAGGATAAAATGACTTTTTTCCTGGACAACTTCCAGAAAAGTAAGTTTAATGTTACCCCTAGGTCTGAGATTTCAACATTAGATCTGGTTTTAAGATCAAATTTGAGTTTAAAGCTTTGGGGTTCAGGTTTAAAGATTAGTAAAGTTTGAGTTCTCGGTTTATTAGATCGACCCACAAAGCAACAAAGCAGAAGGTCTTAGTAAGACAGTAGGTGAGAGACCTGCAGAGGGAGCAGTGGAGCGAGAGAGAGCATGTGTGCTGGGTAATTTGGAACTTGGTTAATCTTGAGTGAAGTGATTGTAATTAACGCTCTGGTTTCTCGCTCCCTCGAGGATTTGGCTTCTTACTGAGAAATAGTGGCAGTGAAAGTGCAGTTACAGCTGCTCTGTTTGTGTGTGAACAAAATTAAAGGACAGCATGAGGAGAAGAAACTTTCCAAGGAGCTCTTCTGAATTTTGAAGCTAAAATAATAGAGGAAATGCAGGCTGGACTGTTATTAAATTACTTTGTTAAATAATGAGATTTTATTTGTAATCAGGTTTGTAGCTTACAGAAATACAGTCGTAATTTGTTTCTATTAACTGAAATTTGTGTAACTCAGATTATTTACACTTTCACTAAAAATGGAGAAAGCGCCAACGTTAACACACACAGTCCAAACCACACAAAGCGAGCACAAAAGAAAGCAAACGCCAAGAACAGGATGAAGCACCAGGAGACGACCAGACAGACAGCCGGTGCTACACAGACAAGAACAGACAAGGAACCACAGAAAGAGGGGGTATAAATAGAGCCAGGAGGCCAACTACAATTAATCAGCCACTCGTGGAAGGCAAAAAGGGTCAAAGAAAAAGACTAAATACATGCAAGATGAAAAGTTTGTATTGTATACACAAACAATGTCACACAATGTATTGACGCCTGATTAATAATCCAAGTATGTAAATCTCAGGAAATTGAACCTGTCATGATACGGGAAAATGTAGGACCTAAGCGCAGTTTGCCACTGTGCTTAGGTCCTACATTCCATGGATCATGACAGAAGGACGCAACCAGGGAACAGCGCAAGCGCCACTGTATTTAAAGGGCCGCTCACAGCTTAAAGCCATTTGGGTAGATGAGTTGTGCATGGACAATCTCGAACCGGAGTGAGAGGATTCTAGCGGCCCAATTGGGGACTGTGACAGAACCAGTTTATCTGGACACCATGTTTTCAGGGGGGTTGTCACTCATGTAAGTGACTTCTTCAGCCTCATCTTATTTGCATAATAAAGAGGAATGATCCATTTCATATGCAAATGCACATTAATTAATGGCAGAGTGTATTATTCACATAGGATTAGGGAACAGCTGCAATCACGGCATTGTAAACTGGTGAGATGTATTCTGAGGCTTCTTCCTCAGTTCAGTGCAGTGGTTCTGGTATTAGGATTGGGGATGTTTTCCAACTGGTTTAGTGACTAAACGTGTCTCCCACAAAAACCTTATGTCCAGATGAACTGGTTTTGTGGCTCTAGGGTGGCTCCTTGCTGCCAATGTGCCATGACTCTGAAATGGATTAACTGGGCGTGAATGTGACTGTTTGTGTGTAAATATCTTGCACATATTTTAAACCTTCAAAAGGCTTAGTTTGGGGTTGTGAGGTTGTGTGAAGGGAAAAATCATATTTATTTAATCCAGTTTTGATTTTTATATATTTATGAGTGTAGAGTGTTCATGGAGTTTGCCTAATAACAAATAAACATTGAGTACTCAGGTCAGAAACTAGTTATTTTGCAGCTCATGAGGAGCTACTCGAGCAGTAAGGTGCAATAAGCAATAACCCACAAAATCAGAGATGCTCCGCTAATTATTACGTTATCCTATTTCCGTGCTAGCAGATATGCAGGACCTCAGCAACCCCATTATCTACAGCAGTGCAGCATAACATTAAGGTACAGCTTTAATTATTACCTGATGTCATATATTTTCTCTGCCGTACCCAAACTGCACTAAATCCCAGAGGCTCACGGCTTCTTCTTATTGTTCCTTCAGGAGCTGCTTCACCATTGAAAGTGCTTTATGAAAGAAGTACTGTGTGTGTCAAAGTCAAAGTCAAAGTCAGATTTATTTATATAGAGCTTTTTACAATACACCATTGTCTCAAAGCAGCCACACAAGAAGCTAGACCCATAGCCCCAATTAGCAAGCCTAGGGTGACAGCGGCAAGGAGAAACTCCCTAAATGTGATAAGAAAGAAACCTGGGAGGGCCTAGACCAAAAAATGGAGCCACCCTGCATGGGAAGCCTTACATTGTATGTAAGTATTTAGTTAAAATTCCTAAATAATAGATTTATAATAATAGTATAAATAGAGAAAAGCTAA
Source organism: Loricariichthys derbyi (assembly GCA_033118015.1). Taxonomy (NCBI): domain Eukaryota; kingdom Metazoa; phylum Chordata; class Actinopteri; order Siluriformes; family Loricariidae; genus Loricariichthys; species Loricariichthys derbyi. The sequence continues at coordinate 7,535 of JAVSBU010175790.1, forward strand.
ATGGAGCAATTCTAAAAGAGAATATGATAAAAGAAAGAGTCCAACATCACAGGCTGAACTCAGTCATGTTCCAAAATCTAGTGGAAAGTCCATTTAGAAGAACAGGGCCAAACTCCAAGCTAATACCCATGTTTTGGATGGAGTTTTTTAAGGTGTCCACATACTTTTGTATACTGTATATTAAATATGATAAATTAAAGAATGAGAGTCGCTGAGCATTCTTTAATCCAGTATAAATGCTGTGTGCGCGTGCGTGCGTGCGCGTGCGTGTCCTGCTTTGCATCACACATGATGATTACTGCAAATAACCACATTTCTGTAACTGTGCTGCTGTTGCATTTTTAGAAACCATCATCACGTTGAAGTCCAGACCAGGGAGCTTAAAGCCTGGCAAAAGGCAGTCAGAAATGTGGTAATTGTTTAAATGTGTGTAGATGAGTCTAGCTGCTCTCTTTCCTTCTTTAAATGTGAATTTAATAATAACACCAACAGAGCATTTATAATTACAGATGATTAAAAAATATTCTGCACAGAATATAATCATACAGGCTGCAGCCTAATAAACCATTTAATATCTTCCGTGTGTGTGTGTGTGTGTGTGTGTGTGTGTGTGTGTGTGTGTGTCGGTCTCAGGAGTGCAGATGGCCTGGCTCATTACTCAATCTTTGTCCCGGACAATGGAGCTCCGAGTGCAACACAGAAATCAAATCTTTATTTTAATAGTCTTACAAATGCAGCACCAGGGTTTGACTCCATTTGAATAATTTCTGATCCCATACAGTCCTCAATCTGTCTCCATAATCAATCTACAGATTCTAAACTGTTGCTTTTTTGGGTCTATTTTGATCCCTTTTGGATTCCATACTTTTTTTGACCCCTTTTGGATTCCATACTATTTTGACCCCTTTCGGATTCCATATAACGTTGACCCCTTTCGAATTCCATACTATTTTGACCCCTTTGGGATTCATTGCCATTTTGAACCCTTTCGGATTCCATACTGTTTTGACCCCTTTCGGATTCCATACTGTTTTGACCCCTTTCGGATTCCATACTGTTTTGACCCCTTTCAGATTCCATACTGTTTTGACCCCTTTCAGATTCCATACTGTTTTGACCCCTTTCGGATTCCATACTGTTTTGACCCCTTTCGGATTCCATTCTGTGTCGACCCCTTTCTGATTCCATATCGTTTCGACCCCCTTCGGATTCTGTTCCGTTTCGACCCCCTTCGGATTCTGTTCCGTTTCGACCCCCTTCGGATTCCGTTCTGTTTCGACCCCCTTCTGATTCCGTTCCATTTTGACCCCTTTCGGGTTCCCTACTCTTTTGACCCCTTTTGGATTCCGTTCCGTTTCGACCCCTTTCTAATGCCATTGAGTGCTGAAAATCTTAGGTCACCATTCATTTGTTGTTTTAGCATTCATATAATGATCATATATAGTCTTTATACAACCAGAATAGATAGAAAATTACATAAAGTTTTAAAACCTCTAAAATGTAGAAAAAGCTGTAGGTTACAGTGTATTTAGTGTAACCTCCCCTTACACTTGAGGAATAGCAGCATGTGGCAGCTTCATCCAGATGCCTAGAAGCTTGATCAGAAATGGACTTTTTGGAAGAGTAGCAGCCACTTATTCAGAAGGGAAATGGTGAAAGGGCTGAGAGTTCACAAAGTTTAAGGTCAGTGGCAAACAGTATTATGAAGTGACAAATCCAAGTTTGACATTTTTACTTTGACATTTTTTACAGTACTGTACTGACTGTGTGTTCGGCTTTGACTTCCTCCTGATCCCACGCTGACCCCTTTCTCATTCCATACTGGCTGCATATTGCCTCATATTTTTTTCCTGAATGGAAAAACACCATCTGAAGCTCAATCTGGACAAAACTGAACTGTTCTTCCTCCTGGCAAAAATCTCCCCAATGTTTGGACCTTTCAATCAATGGATTCACTGTCCATCCTGACCACACAGTAATAAACCTTGGTTTATTTCACCACAGTCACCAGACCCTGTAGATTTCTTCTGCACAACATTAGACCAATACGCTCACAGCCTCATACAGGCTCAAATCATTTCCAGGTTCAAGTGCTGCAATGTTTTACTTGCTGGTCTGCCATCATGTTTCACTTCCCCACTACAGAGCATTAACCAGCTCCCCATCTGTCTCACAACCTACCAAGAATTTTCATCTAACTCCTTTACTGAGATCATTCCACTGTCTTCCTGTTATGCTAAAACTCTCTTCCAAGCTTTTCATGTCTCAAAAGGTTCTGCTTCACGCTATTCATGTTCTTTGATTCAAAACTACTCACCTGCATGCCACATCAAGTCTTCATCTTCAGAGTGCCTGCTACATTCTTCTGAAATTGAGCCATGGCCTCAAGGCTCCACATTGCTTAAATGAGCTTCCCACTTCAGTCACACAGACCCAGCCTTGCTTCTACAGAAGCCTAAAGGCTCACCACTTCAAACAATACCTAGGATAATGTCCCTTTTGTCATATCTGCTCTTTATATTTATTTTTTTATCGAATTTATCCTCGAGCCCTTAGTAGTAGAGACCATACTGCTTCCAAATTGACCCAATTCTGACCTGCATCCGACCCCAAACTTCCTATTCCAAAGAACCTCTAATTCCAGACTTTCCTCCATTATAACCATAATAAGTCAATACTGATAGTCTCACATTGATTCCATTGTTCAGTGTGCAGATATGAATCCAAATACTTTTGCCTGTGTCTGCATTAATAGTTTATAATTTTAAGCACAGCTTATTGTATGAAGCCACACAATTCGGTTGATGAAGTGCAGATCACACTCCCATCATGCTCTAGTGCACATGCACTTCCTGCTGCAGCTGTTCCGTTTATTTAACTCGAGGTCTAAATAAGCGACGCTTTATTACTATAGTTCTGAGTGAGAGTGGATGAAGGTGTTTAGTCGGCGTGTGGAGGCGCTTCTATTTCAGGAACTTTATTCGACAGTAAATGGTGGAGCTCGTCCCGCCTCATAAAGCCAGATATGGCAGTAATTAGTGTGTGTGCGCGTCTGTGTGTGTCCCCCCATAAGTTGGTAGCTTTATTGTTTCCTAAATGGTGAGTGTGCACTCCTCATTAAGTGTGGAAGAAGAAAGTGTATAGCAGAGCCCTCTCAGAGGAAGGAAGAACTTCATTAGCACTGAAACGAGTTTAAAGAGAGAAGAATGAGGAGCTCAGGACTCAGAACCTGAGAGAGAAGAATGAGGAGTTTAGTTCTCATGGCTGGAGGGAAATGGTTGAGAAGCTCATCCCTAAGCTCCCTCCAATCCTTAGTCTTCAGGACCAGAGGGAGAAGCAAGAGGTGTTTGGTCCTCAAGGTTCAAGGCTGGAATGATAAGAACAAGGAGATGAGTCCTCAGAACAACAGGGCGATGCATGGAGAGCTCAGACCTCAGAACCAGAGGAAAAAGAATGAAGAGCTCAGAACCAGAGGAAGACGAACAGTAACAGTAACAAAGGGAGGAGCATGAGGAGCTCAGTCCTCAGGGCTGGAGGGAGAAGACTGAGGATTTCATTCCTCATATCCAAAGAGAGAAGAATGAGGAATTCTGTCCTAAAGTATGGATGGAGAAGATTGATGAGCTTGGTTCTCAATGCTGGAAAGAGATGTAAAAGATCGAGTCCTCCAAGCAAGAGGGAGAAGAATGAAGAGCTCCACTGTGAACCAGAGGATGAAGAACTAGGAGTTCAGTCATGCGGGCTGGAGGGAGAAAAGCAAGGAGTTCAACCTTCAGAACCAAAGGAGGAAGAATGAAGAGCTCAGCAGGGACATGAAGTTCTGTCTTCACCACCAAAAAGATAAGAATGAAGATAATGGAAAAGAATGAAGAATAAGGACCTGAATCCTCAAGGCTGGGAGGAGAAGAAGAAGCTCAATCCTCAGAACAAAAGGGATAAGAACTACATTTACTGGAAGTGTTTTTTAACATTTCAATTAACTCTATACCCATCTGACCACGTTTAGGAGAGAACATTCACAAATGTAAAAATAAAACCTTCAGTGATGACCTTTATTAGCAGTGCTCTACCTTTCACTATTCCTGAGTGGTCACACAGTCACATTTTAGCTCAGATGAAAAAAAAAAACAATTGCAAGCTCTGCATTAAAGTTGGTTTTATGACTAAAGTAGCACAAAATTTGCTCAACTTCATTACCGAGGTCCCATTGTTTCTCTTGAAGGAAACCAACCTGCAGTTCTTCTGCAGAAGTTTCACTAAAGCTGGTTTTTCCTTAGCTTTACCCATCCATGGCATGGACGACATTTTCGCTGTCCTATTTCTTCAACGATAACTTCAGTGCGTGGATCATCTTAATCCAGGTCATAGCTTGTGGGCAACGACACCATCCATACCGATCACCTATCTATGCAAGCAAGATTTCTTAAGATCCTACCTATGAACCTTACTAGGAAAAAGCAGGCATAGAGAAACGAGCTAGTATTAATAACTCCGTAATTACTGGTTTGGATCTTTGTGAGGAAAAGCCTGATAAGGCCCTCATTTTTATATAACTTCTTTCGCGTGCTTTTTTTCAGGGGAGGTCGGAAAAAAATAAAAATAAACTTTTCTTTTTCTTTTTCTCGAAGGTTGGATTGGGCGATGATGCAGTGGAGGGAGAAATAAAAATAAAAATTTATTTTAGAATAATTTTTTAAAGACTTGACTCTTCTTAATACAAAATGATAACACTAAGCTGTCCGAGGATTACAAATTTATGCAGTTTCCTCTGTCAGGCCAGACCATATCCAAACTTATCCATATGACCATCACCAGTTTGTATTCATCCTTTTTATCTGTTTATTCATATGATCCATTT
>JAVSBU010175994.1:0-12386 GCA_033118015.1 Loricariichthys derbyi
ACACAGCAGGGGTCCAGGAGATTTCGGAAGAATGATGTTAATTGGTGCATTCATATTTCAATCGCAACATGAACATTATATGTCCAACATATTCTTAATACATGCACCACATAATCCTTTTCAGCAAACCATTGCGGAAATCTGCTAATGTAAAACAGAAATGTGCAAATAATTAAGAACATAATCACCGATGTGTGGCGAAGGAATGGCGGCCGTATTGCATATAGCAAGCTCAAAGTTTGAGTGCGGACATTTGCGGACGTAAAAAGAATGTATGAACGTATGAAGTACGAAAACGTCGAACGTATCGAACGTATCGTATTCAAACGTATCGTTCAAATTTTTTTCGCTGCAAGTCATTTGCAAATAACATGTTTTGGCACTGTGACAGCACCTTTAGCTAATATAACCACACAGAGCAAGGAATTTGCAATATGTACACTCTCTTGGCACTTACCTAGCCCTCCAGCAACAACGACCCTTCCACCAAGACAGCCCGCCACAAAATCAGCCCTCTTTTCCCTCATCCGTGAGCTCCGTGTGGGCTTTAGCCAAATTCCTACAATAAAGATCAAACAGACAAGGTCACCATATACATAGTTTGTGTGTGACATAAGCACTTAAGACCACGCAGGGGCATTGCTACCCAGGAAAGGGGCCAGCCTACTTGCTACATGGGCATTGGCACCCAAACATGGCGAGGGTAAGACTCGCAACTCATAGCACCACATTAGCAATTTGAAACATAACTCAAACCTCAATTTGAGGTTTGGGGTTCCCCTATGTTCAGGGTGACAAACTGATTGCCAGTTGTGTATTTCTATTCATAGGTTTCCACCTTGCTGTAGGTTTCCTAGTCACAAAGAGCACTCAGCCCTAAGGAATGGGGCTCTGGCATGTAACTTAAACTCAGTAATGTCCCTGTTACAGCATGGCATTCATTTGCACATTGGAATGTCACCCCCAGTGTAGAAAGACAATCAAGTCTGTCGATAAAGAGTTCATGATGGAGCAATAATTATTTTTGGGGCAATTTTCAAGAGCTTTTTGCCACTGCTGGTGGACCAATATGACTGTACGCTTTGATACACCTGTAAATTTGGCTACTTCCTTCACACTCTGGCCTTTGGCACACCCAACTGCAATCACTACTATTTTGTCTATAATTATTATCTGTTTTGAGAACCAATTTCCAAACATGCACCAATATTCACTCCACTGTACCACCTCTTCTCAGTATGCGAATCCTGTCACACACACTGCAGTAGTTCATAGCCAGATCATCGTCGTGCAACACCATATACAGGACCCTGAATTTTTTTATAATAGTGCAGTTGGTGGTTGTCTAGTGGGTAAGGTATCGGACTACATCTCAGAAGGTCCAGCGTTCAAATTCTACCTCTGACTCGCTGCCACTATTGTGTCTTTGAGCAAGGCCCTTAACCCACATTTGCTTGAATTGTAAGGCTGGATCAATTGTAAGGCAGCCTGGATAAGGGTGTCTGGTAAATGTAAAAAATGTAAATATGGTTAATTGTTAACCAGTCAATCACAGATTTGCTTTACTTTTTGGTTAATAAATAAGAGTTAGCATTTATTAATTTGGAGGTAGTTTAGAATGAATAATACAAAAGTGTTTCAACCTTGGTAAATCAGGCATTGGCAATAAAAATAACTACCTGTAAATTCTTATAGCCAGTGTAAGAGAAAAAATTCAAAAGTTTAAACAAGCAGAACTCTGATGAGTCTGCCTAGTTGAGAAGACAATTGTTGAGGACATCCAGTGAGGACTGAGGATCACACCTCTGCAGATGATGACAGCAATTTAGGGTCATCAAGTAGCAAATCCTACAATTACATGCCAGCTCCATGGCAACAAACTGTTTGTAAGGCATGCAAGATAAAAGCCTATTCATTCACTTAATCACAACTCCTGGATTTGGCTAGATAATTGGAAATTGATTCTATGGTCAAGACAGGCAAAAGCAGAGATTTATGATTATTTATTTAAAAAAAACCCATAATGAATCCATGCTGTTAAGTATGGTGGGTTAACTGTGATTCTGGGAATGTTTATTCTCCTGCTTACCAGATATGTAAATAATTCTGGTACTGGCTAAACAATGCATGATGGAGAGAATGAATGTTCTGGAGTTTGTCCATCAAATTAGTGCTGAAAGTAACATATTTACCTTTAACTAGGTAATGAAACACATTCCTGTGTAAATTCTTACAATCACATTACAGTTAATGATTCATAAATAAATGCTACTTCCATTAGTCATGTTTCTGAGAGAAAAACCAAAAATGATTAACAAAGCATTTATAACAAGCTTCCTCTAAATATTAGACCTGTATTATATTATGTATTAGCATATAGTGCCTGTATATGTAATTTGCACACATGCCCATGACTAGTGATGGAAGAATCAAGGTTTTTCTGATTATGTCATGATGTGGGAGGATGAAGGACCTACACACAGGGGAGCTAACTGAAAAGGAACTGGAACTGTGCTAGGTACGAGGGTTGGCGACTGCAGGGAGGTGTCCTCTCACCCTAGTCTATCTATGGACCTGACGGTTACCTCGGATCTCCTGGTTCCTACGCTGCCTTCCCCCTTGGTGGGAGAGCCGGTACCTCTATCCCTATGTGTGGGATACAAACCAAAGCAATGAGCAAAATAGAAACCGAAAGAGTGAGTAAAAATAACGAAGGACACGCGACCAAAATCACCAAAGTTAACGAGAGCAAAAATACAGAAGCAAACGCAAAGAGAATCACTGAAGATAACGCAAGCAAAATCACCTAAATAAGCATAAGCAAAAAACATCAAAGTTAACATGAGCAAAACCACTGAAGTTACAGATAGTCGGAAACGAAAGCGAGGAGCAATCAAGGATGCGATGATAAATGGTGCAGAAAGTCAGGATTAAATTGACACCATAACACCTATTTCTCATCGGTCTTTACTGCCTAGTGCGCCTGTGTGCCAACAGCGTGCTGGAGGCTGCCACCTGGTGACAGATTACTTTTTTACAGGAAGTAAAATACTCCCCATTACATTTTGATGGCAATTAGTAATTAAAAACTATAATAATGAAAAACTACTCAAAACTGTTTTAACTCAATTGTATATGGCATTATATTACCAAAAACAAGAAATTTACAAGGATTACTAACATTACTTACTATTAAAATTGCTTGCAACTCACCATTATATGGATATACCCTGTGTGATCAGGGGGTTTTATTTTAAAATTATTTGCAACTTTTATTGTTCAAGGTCAATTTATATGTAAAGTGCTTTGATCGATAAAGAGACATTTATCGCAAGGAAACATTACAAAAAGCCAAGTCTACACCCCAAATGTGCCAGCCAGTCTCAATATTCCTATGGAAAAACTCTAAAACATATAAAGAAAAAACCTTGAGGAAAAACTAGACTCAAATGGGGAACTGCCCCAAAGGGTGATAGTAGATCCATGTAGAAAGTTTAGAACAGTTACTAATGTTCCTTATTATATTATATTACTTATTTCTTGTAAGGTGATTGGCTCCTGATTTGAGTCTTGGTTCCTGTTTTTCCTTCCTACAGTTGCCATATGCTTGCTCAATTGGGGTTGTAGGACTACATATTTGTAAAGCTGCTTTGAGACAAAGCTCTTTTCTAAAAAAAAAACATTGTATAAATAAATTTGACTTCATTAGTGCTGTCATATCACAGCTCCAGGGATGCCCAGTTAGGTACCCATCCAGGACCTGTCTATACCCTGTGTGGAGTTTGCATATTGTGTGGGTTTTCTCTGGATTCTCCAGTTTCTTCCAACATTAAAAAATTGATTTCGGTCAATCAGGATCTCTAAAGTGTGTGTATGTGTGTGCGATGACTACCTGAATTGGATTAAGAGGCTATGAAAATTAATGAACGATGTGTCATCGTGTGTACATTTTAAACATCCTTTTGTATGTCCAAATTTCTAGGATTTTTTTTTTTTTTTTTTTTTGGAAAAAAAAAAGTTTCGGAAGTTCACAATTAGTATTATTGCAGGCAGGTCCAAAAAAAATCAGGCCCATGTTCTTGTATTAGAAAGAGGTAGAGGACTAGGACTCACTAAGACAGTCTTAGTTACTGCCTATTTCAAATCAGTAAACATGTTATGTCTACCACCTCTTGGACTTTTTCACCCCTTTTTTACTCTCTTTGGGTGTCTGCTCAATCTGCTCTCCATGGTTACAGGGAAAGGAGACAGAAGACCTAGTCAGAGGTGTTGTGCTTCACATGAGTTAGATGATTCCACAAAGGTCTGCCTGAAACTAATATCATTTCTAGCAAGGGCAGGCATGATTTGCCTAATCTCTCTCTTTTTCTCTACTTCACTGTTAAAAATGACTGTCTTACTATTACTACAATTTTTGCTTCAGGTCCATTGGCTACTGCAAAAGTAGATGTAGAATATTTAGTAAGTGGACATGCTCAATTAGAAGTTAAACTGTTCCAATGGCTAAAGAAATCCTTAAGGAGGCATTCACATCTGCAGTGACACCTTGAGGCTATTGGAATATATGAGACTCTGTTGCTCTACAGTTTAATCAAGGCTTTGTGCTGTACTACACACTCAAATGCATTACAGTGGTGCTTGAAAATTTGTGAACCCTTTAGAATTTTCTATGGTTCTGCATTAATACGACCTTAAACATCATCAGATTTTCACACAGTCCTAAAAGTAGTTAAAAAGAACCTTGTTAAACAACTGAGACAAAAATATTATACTTGGTCATTTATTGAGGAAAATGCAAAAGTATGTAAACCTTTGCGTTCAGTATCTGGTGCAATAACTGCAACTTAATGTGTCCATTAACTGTTGATCAGTCCTCCACACCAGCTTGGAAGAATTTTATCCCATTCCTCTGTACAGAACAGCTTAAACTCTGGGATGTTGTTGGGTTTCCTCACATTAATGTCACAAGTCCAGCTCACCAGCTCGGCCTGCCACCAGAGGGCAGAGACAGCATTCAGTGCACTCAAAAGGGGGAACCAGAACTCCCAACACTTGGGACTAGCGTTATTTAAGCCATTTCCTCATGCTGCTCCCCACCATACCCTCCTTTTTTTTAGCCTAATATCGCTCATATTTCTCTAAGCATTCAGCGCTATTCTTTACGTGTTCATTTGGCATTAAGGCTTTACCATTAGCATCACATGCTATGCCCTACATGCTCCTTTGCCATTAAGGCTTTACTGTTAGCGTCATACACTACGCCTTATGCCCTCCTCACATTCCTTTGCAATAAAGGCTTTACTGTTAGCATCATACACTATGCCCTACGCTCTCCTCACATTCCTTTGCCGTTAAGGCTTTACCGTTAGCTTCTAACGCTACTGCCCATGCACTTCTCGCATCCTTCACTAAGGCTTTATTGTTTACAAGCTGCTGCTACAGCTTATTATTTGTGCACCACCACTAATCTTGTTTTTTGTATGCTGCCATTCAAGGCTTATTGTTCATATGCCACCATTTAAGGCCCTTTGTTTATATGCCGACAAGGCTCTCTATTAGCGCCCAGTGCCGTTCATCTCATGCCTCTTGCAATCGATGCCTGTGACTCCGGACAAGCCCACTGTGACAGTAGCTCCTTGTCGGAAGTGCTTGGCAGGGCCAGCTGGTACCACCCCTCCTGCAATGAGGAGAATGAGCTGTAGGACCAGGAGGTCCGTGGTAACGACAGGGCCCGTATATAGGATAGGGTCAGTGCTTCAGCAAAGACGCTACCAGCTATACCAGTTATATATATTAAATGAAAAATATAAATAAATAAATAAATGAAAATAAAAAAAAAAACATTACTCCAGCTATCAGGTGGGCACGTGGGTGCGCTCGACTCTGGAGTTGAATCTGGAATCATGTGGTTTATTTACATTTGGCGTAGTGCCGAATGACCACCTGAGGATGCAGGAAGTAAGCGAATGGGGTGACTGACGACAAGGTAGAAAGACGGTCCCTATCCAGAATTTACAACATACTGCTACCTCAGAGTTTGCCTTACCGTTACCCTGCTACAAAGGGGTTGTTCCTGACTCCCTGCTGTCCCTGACTCCCTCACACTACAGTGCAAAGTGGTGCGATACCTCATGTCAGAGTGCTACCAATACCGGGCACCATACCGCCAACCGGTGGGCACCAAAAATGACTCGATCCCCACTTGGTCTGTGGTGTGTGGCAAAGGCACTGGCAGAAGACAGGCCTCCTGGCAACAAGGTGCCCAGGAAATGACTGAGCGGGTCTGCCAGTCAAGATGCGGATTATAGAGTTGGAGCCAGTGGAACCTCAGAACTAGGTGGAGATGGGGTGCCTGTGTGAACAAAAAGGCCACTAGACTGGCTTGGTATGGTATTCCACTGTCCTGGACCCCAGGGGCACCCGTCAATGGCAAGTAGGGGCGTCTGCGGGGGCAGCCATTTGAGGGCGAGGTCAAGCTGGCACACCAGGCCTTCATCAATGAAGTTGTGTACTGCACGTGAACTGACACTAGCCCACAGCTGAACGGCAGGCTGCACCCACCAAATGTGAGGCTAGGAACAAGCCCACAGAGGGAGGGAGCTGGGATGGCCCTGGGTCCAGCCTCCCTATCCGGACCCAGCCTGCTCATTTTCCAGCCACTGTAGGGACAGCCTTCAAGCTGGGACAGCCCTGGATTGGGGACCACGCCCCCTGGAGTGCAGGACTGGGGCAGGAGGTCCAGGCGTGGTGTGGCGAGCCGCCTTTTTTTTTTTTTTTTTTTAGAAAGAGCGGGTTTTTTTTTAGAAAACAAATTTACTGAAAAGGAAAAAAAATAAATTATTCATTCATTCATTGTCACATCTGTTAGTCCTAGTCAGGGGATTAGCCAGTGACACAGGGTGCAAGAAGTTGTCAATCAATCATAGGACACATCCACTCATATACACACACTAAGGACATTTTATAAAACACCAATTAACCTAATTTTTTGGAAATTAAGAGGAAACCAGAGTACCCAGAGAAAACCCATATGGACAGGGGAAGAACATGCAAACTCCACCCAGGTGGAGCTCTTTACTTCAGTCCCTTTACTCAGTACTTAGTTGAAGTACCTTTGGTAGCAGTAACAGCCTCCAGTCTTCTTGGATGTGATGCCACAAGGTTTACACACCTGGATGACCTGGATGTGTGGATTTTCTGCCATTGTTCTTTGGAGATCCTCTCAGGCTTTGTCAGGTCCGATGGGGACTAGCCATTTTAGGTCTCTCTAGAGATGTGCAATTGGGCTCTGGCTAAGACACTCAAGGACATTCAGAGAGTTGTCCCAAGCCACTCCTGTGTTGTCATGGCTAGGGTCAATGTCTTGTTGTAAGGTGAACCTTCAGTCCAGTCTGAGGTGTCTCAGCTTGGTCTCTTCAGCTTCTCTCTTCATGGTCTTTGATCTGATATGGATTGTTAGCTGTGAGACCTTATAGAGACAGTTGTGTGTCTTTCCAAATCAGGTCCAATATACTGAATTTACCACAGGTGGGTTCTAGATGATCAAGAGAAATGGGAGGACCCCCAGTGTTTACTTTCAAGTGTCATAACAAAGAGTCTGTACTTATATTTATGTACTTGTACATAATTATGGCCAATGTAAAATGTTTTTCCTTTTTAATAACGTTTCAAATATTTCAATAATTCTGTTTTCATTTTCTCATTATAGGGTATTTAGTGCTGATTGTTGGGGGAAATCTTGATTTTTTTTTAATTTTGCACAAGGCCTCAACATAACAAAATGTGAAAAAGTGAAAAGTTCTGAAAACTTTCTGAATGCATTGTATCAACTTAATCTATTAACCACCTGGGTACCTTCTGTGATATCAGCCTGATCACCTACCTATCAACCTACCAGCCATTCTTTTGTTTTTCATTTTGAATGGGTTCTTTGTTTATTCTCACATTTTAAGTGTTTCTATTGGGGCAGGGCAGTCCCTGACAGACATTAGTCAGATGGTGCATGTGATAACATTCTCTTTACTCCAAACTGGTCAATATGTCAGAGTGGTACGAAAGAAAGCCTCTCCTTTAAAAATGCCACAGTGAGGTTTGTATGGATTTTGCACTGATGTGGCCAAACATTTCTTGCTCACGTGAGAATAATAAGGCTCGACATTTTAAACTGCAATCCAAGCACTTTATGCTTGGAAAAACCAAACAGCACACTACCCAAATACCTACCGTAGAACTTTACATTTTCAATAATCCATTACCATGCCTCCCCATTTTCTTTAGGCAGATGCAGCTGTGCTCTTTACTCTCTGGCTCTCGCTGGGATTAATGGCAGGTCTGCCACCTGAGAGTAATACCCCAGCTGGATATGAAAAACAGTGATTATTTAAATCCCACAAATAATTTTTTTGACAAAACATATGTGCACATTACTGTATGCCAGTGTGCAGTTTTAGCTGCAGTTACTACAGTCTTTTTAATACAGGTAAATGCCGTTTAACGACCATCCATTCAGGGCCGTTGACAGACTTGCTGGGGCCCAGGACATGAAGGCTTCACATGGATCCCACCAATTTTCTAGATAATTTTAGCAATAATTATACATAAATAAATAAATAATTAATAAAACATTAATTAAAATAATAATAATTATTATTTACTTATTGATTATTATTAATAATAATAATAATAATTATTATTATTATCATTAAATTATAAATAAATAATTATTTCTAATTATTTTATAATCCAGTTTTCTTTCTAGGAACTGCCCCCTTCTCCTGAGCTCGCTCCTCTCAATTCTCCCTGTCTCTTCACCTCTTCTGCTCTTCTGGGCTGTTACAATCAGGGTTTAAGAGTTAGGTCTCTTCACCACAAACTTATTTAGTTTTAAATTTTACGGTCCTACAACGTTAATGGTTGTTATTTATTTACCGTCATCTCTGGACTCATGGGAGTCAAGTCCTGCTGTCCCTTCCTGCTCACTTATAAAAAAAACCTCTTCATATACTTTCTTTCACCTCTAAGTTCTTCCTCTCTTTTCAAAAAATTCCCGCTGCTGTGCGTCAGCCGCAATGCAGGATCAAACCATTTTCTGTCGAATGCGGGGGTGTACGCAGTTAAAGGAAAATATGAAGTTAAGCAAAAAATAAATACTTTTTAGTTATTGAGCTGCTTTTAAGTGCAAAATTAGATATTAATGAAACAATCCGAGGTTATATTAAAATGATAAAATTAAACTATAAAATAAATTAATAGGGCGGCCCTGATCCATTACGTCTCAACAGTTATAACAAAATATGATAGGAAATAAAAATCTGTCTTTGACATTGTAGCTGTAAACAGCTGGACATGTTAAAAATATTATTAACGTCATGCTTTGATGCTTTGCTTGCATTTAAAAAAAGTAAATTTACTTTCATGAATATTGATAAGTAAAAAGTACAATATGGGCTGGCTTGCACATGGATACTTTTAGGAGGTGCAATTTTTTTGCCAAAAGACACAAGAAATGGAAACGTTTGTGAAATTACAATCAGGAGTTTTCAATCAATGGGTTGACAATCAGGTGTGAGTGGACACCCTGCTTTATTTAAAGAACAGGAATCTATCAAAGTCTACTCTTCACAACAAGTTTGTGGAAGTGTATCATGGCATGAACAAAGGACGTTTCTGAGGACATCAGAAAAGAGCTGATGATGCTCATCAGGCTGGAAAATGTTACAAAACCATCTCTAAAGAGTTTGGACTCCACCAATCCACAGTCAAACAAATTGCGTACAAACAGAGGAAATTCAAGACCACTGTTACTCTACCTAGGAGTGGTCGACCAACAAAGATCACTTCAAGTGCAAGGTGTGTAATAGTTGGTGAGGTCACAAAGGACCCCAGGGTAACTTCTAAGCAACTGAAGGGCTCTCTTACATTGGCTAATGTTAATGTTCATGCGTCTACCACCAGAAGAACACTGAACAACAATGGTGTGCATGGCAGGGTTGCAAGGAGAAAGCCACTGCGCCCCAAAAAGAACATTTTTAGTAAGCAAACATCTTTTAGTTTGCTAAAGATCACATGGACAAGCCAAAAGGATATTGGAAGAATGTTTTGTGTACGGATGAGACCAAAATAGAACATTTTGGTTTAAAAGAAAAGCTTGGAATGTTTGGAAAAAGGAAAACACTGCATTCCAGCAAAAGAACCTTATCCCATCTATGAAATGTGGTGGTGGTACCATGGTTTGAGCCTGTTTTGCTGCATCTTGGCTAGAACAGCTTGCCATCATTGATGGAACAATGAATTCTGAATTAATAGAGAAAACTGAATTATCAGAGAATTCTACAGGAAAACGTCAGGACATCTCATCTGTCCATGAACTGAATCTCAAGAGAAGGTGGGTCATGCAACAAGACAACGACTCTAAGCACACAATTCATTCTACCAAATAATGTTTAAGGAAGAAATGTTTTGTAATGTTTTTGGATGGCCAGGTCAAAGTCCTGATCTTAATCCAAATGAAATGTTTGGATGGACTTGAAGCAAGCAATGTGAGGAAACCCACCAACATCCCAGAGTTGAAGCTGTTCTGTACAGAGGAATGGGATAAAATTCCTCCAAGCCAGTGTGCAGGACTGATCAACAGTTATGGGAAATGTTTAGTTGCAGTTATTGATGCATTGTGGGGGGAGGTTCACAACAGATACTGAAAGCAAAGGTTTGCCACTAATATGTAATATTGGATCATTTTCCCCAATAAATAAATGAAAAAGTATAATATTTCTTCTCATATGTTTAACTAGGTTCTCTTTATCTACTTTTAGGACTTGTGAGAACATCTAATGCTGTTTTAGGTCATATTTATGCAGTAATATATAACATTCTAAAGGATTCACAAACTTTCAAGCACCGCTGTACCTAGAAATGCTGAGATTTGATTAATCTGAAGGGCAATAAGTACATAAGAAGAATAAATCCATCAGTAATTGAAGAACCACGTATTGGGTTGTGTATTTCCTGGAGGAACTGATATGTATAACAGTTTAGGCTTTGGATGCTGTGTGCATATTAGCGTTCCACTTGTGTTTTCAGTGGTACTTCTGACACAATTGTTTATCATTTGCATGCAGTTCTCTTATGAAAATACCCTTTATATTTACATTACAGTAGCATACAATGACTATAGTAATTTTAGGCCAATTACCATTTTGGTCAACGACATGTTTCACATAATTTAATGTGGTCTTTAAATGGTGCATACCTGTGTATTTTATGTGAAACTGGAACAATTCAAAACTAAAATACTAATACGAGGGATGAACAAATAGGGTATTGTAAAATGAATTGAAACAAGATTTGAAACTGCTAAACCCATATAAATCTGTTATACAAATTTTTGGCTTAGTGATGACTTAATTACATTAAAATTCCACAGGAATTTACTACTCTGCCACATCCCTGAAGGTCACCAATGCTCTCTGTGTGACCCTGGTCACATGCAGGGATGCACTGTGGGATTGAGTTGGATCATTTGGCTCATCCATTATCAGTTATTTTTTTCCGACAACGATGTGCTGTATTCTGTGGGAGCCTAGTGGTTAAAGTACTGGGCTCTACACCAGAAGGTTTAGGGTTCAAATCCCACCTCTGCCAAGCTGCCATTGTTCAGTCCTTGAGCAATTCCCTAAACCCACTATTACTTGGATTGTAAGACTGTATCAATTGTAAGATGGGTGTCTACTAAAGGTAAATGTATTCTATTTTCTGCTCCTAAAAGAGTCAATTATTGTCCGGGGAAAAAAAAAAAACAACTGCAAAATTGTGTACATTGGTGATTGAAAGTTTGAATTTTGAATTGAGGTAAGATGTACTGAAATTCTACAATATATTAAAATGATGCAGTGCCTTGCAAAAGTATTCATACCTTGAATTTTTCCACATTTTTTCACATTACACCCACAAACCTAAATGTATTTAATAGGGATTTTATGTGATAGACCAACACAAAGTAGCAAGTACAGCGGCCTCCATAATTATTGGCACACCTGGTTAAGAAGTGTTATTTGGCTTCTAATAATTTCTTTAAAAAATAATATAGGACAACAATGCAAAAAAGAGAAATGTCTAAGCTTGAATTCAAGTGTCTTTGTTTGATGGGGAAAAAAAAATCACACACCAAGAAATAAATCTTTTGAATGAAATTATGTGTGAAACAATTATTGGAACCCCTGGTGTTAGTACTTTGTACAACCTCCTTTTGCCAACAAGACAGCACTTATAACCATAACTCTTCACAAGATGGGAGAATACAGAAAGAGGGATCTTCGACCATTCTTCTTTGCACAACCTCTTTAAATTGTCCAGAGTCCTGGGTCTTCTCTTATGCACTCTCCTCTTCA
>JAVSBU010176097.1:0-12385 GCA_033118015.1 Loricariichthys derbyi
ACCTGAACCCCATTGAGAATCTTTGGGATGTTCTGGAGAAGGCAGTGGGTCCAAATCTCTATCATCAATACAAGATCTTGAGGGAAAATCAATGCAAATCTGGATATAAAGCTTGTGGGAATGATGCCATAATCAAAGCTAAAGGTGGTCCAATAAAATATTAGAGTGTGTGACCTTTTTTGGCCAGGCAGTGTATTATACAGTTACAGAACTACTTCTTACTCTAACATGGCCCAGCTTGGCGTACAAGACTAATTCAGTGTCATTGGATGGCTTTTTTTTATGTATAGGGCTTTGAGCTTGTTTACCTGCCTTCCATCCTGTGCATTCAACTGAAGAGGTTCAGAAATGTTAGTGGCCACACTAGGAAGCTCTTCTGCAAAGTCACTTTCCCTGAAAGCCTTCGTGAGGATGCTATAATTCAAGGCGTAACTTCAGAAGTGGTAAGTTGCTGTTACGTTACTAAACCATTCACCACTTTGATTAATGATTCATTACATAACCCACAACCCCAGCTGGTATGAAAATGAATGAATGAAAGATTATGGATTGTGCTGCTTTTATAAATGCTACCTGTCTGCTCTTAGTTTAAGGGAAGCTACAGACTGTTTGCAGTCATTGTTCATATTGGGACAGCCCATGGGGGACACTACGCAGCGTACATATATTCCAAGGAGAAGTGGTACTTTGTGAATGACAGCAGTGTGCAGGAAGTGAGACATGTCTGCATTTCATAAAAATGACAGCAAACTATTAATGTTACTAACAGTTATATTTATTTATACATATGATGGTTTTATGTATGTGATTGCAGGTCACCTGGAGTGTCGTTAGTTATGCGTATGGTGGATACAGGTTCAGGTTTGTTTGCAATTTTTTACAGTTTTAACCACTTTTTTGTAAATAAAACTTGCATTTTTTGTACCTTTGCATAAAGACCTTTGAAATTGCTTGAATTTCTTTATTAAAAGTAAATATCAACCTTGCTAGTGTCAGTTTGGACCCCTTTTAATCCTTTTGCCATTGCCTCAGAGAACCCTGGTTTGATCCCAACCTCGGCTCTACATGCTCAGTCTATATTGAGTTAGTATGTTCTCCCTGTGTCCATGTGCATTTCCTCCCACATTATAAGAACATGCTTTAGGTTAACTGGTTGCTCTAAATTGCCTTCAGGAAGGGTCTGACAATTATAAACTGATTATAGTTTATAATTGCTCCATCTTGAACTGCTATTGATGTTGATATGATGTTAAGTAAATAATCAGAAAGCATAAAAGTAGAACATGTTTGTCTGTTAGTATGACTTGGGTGAAGTGTTGACTACATGCATTTTATATTTAATTAGTAGAGAATCCAGGGGTTCATAAACTTTTTACCTCTAACTGTAACACAGTAACTCTTCAGTTTTTCTTGACGACTGATCCAGTGTTGTTGCTGTATTTCAGTGAAACTGCATATATGCTGCTCTACAGGAAATGCAGCTCAGAGCCGGTTCAGGAAACCTCTGGCTGAAGCTGACAAGCTTAAATTGTCTTTATTTCAGAATGAACTAAATGGAAATGACACTCAGTCTGAAGTGAAAAATAATTTGAATGCCCAGTACTTCGTTATAAACCATGACTTCTATTTAATATAAAATGTATTCATAGATTTTAGCTGTTCATAATTATGGCACCTTTATGTGTGTATGGTTAACTGTATAAGAAAAATATGTTATTGGTTTATTGTGTATACTTTATTAACTGTTTATAACTATTGATAGTCAAAATACATGTTTTTCTTTTACTTCTTATTATGTCAGGATTTTCTTTGCTATCAACTCGTGAAATTTTCAAGATATCAACACCATTCCAGTGCTACCTGGTCAGGTCTGGTCAGGAATGGTGCTATAAAGCTTTATGACTGGCTTGTCAGGGACCTTATAAGTCGATAATACTTCCATAGGAAATGAACGGACTTAATGTTAATGAATGTGAAAAATTGACATTTTAAGCTGGAGATATGAAATTTTGCAGGTTGATTCAGCTAATAAAGGAAAATAAAGGAGCCTTGTGCTTTGGGGGCTGGTCAGATATTGCGGGGGCCCTGCAGGCTCCCCTATCTCTCCAATGTTAATAACAGAAGAAATTATATTTTGAGCTGGAGACATACATTTTGCAGGATGATTCAGTTAATAATTGATTTGAGCATTTGATTTATGCTAAACAGTTTTGACCAGAGCAGAGCTCCAACCAGACTCGTGTTTTCTTCAGGAAATGCACCTTTCTAGTTTACATTTAATTTTCTGCATACTGTAATTAAAATTGTTAACTCTTCCAACCCACAAGGTGTCAGTGTACTTCCTCTGAAACAGATCACATAAACACCATGTGGAATTTTATGCAAAAGTTTGGAATCCATGGAAAAAGATCAGGCTACCCTTTTCCAGTCTTCTCTTGTCTAATTTTGCTGAGTCCATGCAGCCTCAGTCACCTGTTCTTAGCTGACAGAAGTGGAATCTGCTGTGGTCTTCCTCTGATGTAGCTCATCTGCTTCAAGGTTCGATTTGTTGTGCATTCAGAGATGCTCTTCTGTTTACCTTGGTTGTTAAACAAAAGATTGAAGCAGTCTGGCCATTCTCATCTGACCTCTGGCAGCAACAAGGCATTTTAGCCCAGTGAACTGCCTTCACTGGATATTTTCTCTTTTTCGAACCATTCTCTGTAAACCCT
Organism: Loricariichthys derbyi; assembly: GCA_033118015.1. NCBI lineage: Eukaryota > Metazoa > Chordata > Actinopteri > Siluriformes > Loricariidae > Loricariichthys > Loricariichthys derbyi. Next base: position 2,712 of record JAVSBU010176097.1, read on the forward strand.
AAAGATGGCTGTGTGAGAAAATCCCAGTAGATCAGCGGTTCTGAAATTCTCGGATCAGTCTAGCACCAACAACCATGTTCAAAGTCGCTTAAATCACTTTTCTTCCCCATCCTTATGCTCAGTTTGAACTTCAGCAGAACGTCTTGACCACGTCTACAAGGCTCATTAGATATTTGCGTTAAGAGGAATTGAACAGGTGTACCTAATAAAGTGACCGGCTAGTGTATATGTGTGTGCTCAGGTAAGCACACACACACACACACACACACACACACACACACACACACACACACACACACACACACACACACACACACACAATTGCCCATGTGGTGGACAAGAAAATGGAGATCATCAGACCAGATGACCTTATTTGGCTTCAAGCAGTGTTAATTTCGTTAACTAAAACTATGACGAAAAATAATCGTTGATGGCCTATTTTCCCAGAACTTTTCATCGGCGAATAAATACTAAATGATTACATCCCAAATTTTTTTTTCATTTTTAGTTCATTTGTGTTTTATAACACCTGTATTGCTGTTTCTCACTTTATGCCCTTTCCGATATTAGCGTTTGCCATGGCTCGGTCCCAAATTGCTCCCTACTCCCTACAGCCTGTAACTACAGCTCACCATAGAGTCTGCTCCTTGGTAACGTCAACAAGAGGAACAATGGCTTTAATCACGTGTTTGGGACGGAGCCCATTTCTCCTCCTGTATGCTAACGACTCTCTGTAACTTACAGGCTGTAAAGGTGCTTTTACGATTTTGGATGTTACCATGTTATTAAGTGTAACAGCATTAAAGCTAATAGACATTTTAGTCAAAAGCCAGAGACTAAATCAAAATCAGCTGCCAAAATTAACACTGGCTTCGAGGTTCAGTTCAACATTGGACAGGGTTTAGCAGGGTTAGCACTCTAACTGGTCTGTGGCTACATTCAGGTGAATTACGTGTGCTGGATCTAGGGGTGGGCAATATGGCAATATTTTATTGTATCGTCAAATATCATGATAGACATATACTTTTCTGAGCTTATGGAGGATATCGTTAGTGCTTTAAGAACACTGATCATCTGCAAGTTTCATAGTAAAATTGTGTAATCATTGCTGTTTAACTGGATAAATTGCAGCAGATTTTGAATAAAAGTCACTTTACTAAGTATATGATAATATTTGAATAGCAGCTTTTGAGAATCTGTCTGGGATCACATCCATCGTGATATTGAGTATAGTGAAAATTTCTTTAAATATTGCACCATAGCGCCCACCCCTAGGTGTCACGAGAATGGTGTCTTCCTCGTGGCATATGGTACCCGTGCCGCTGGAGGAGGGGTTATTGCCCTCTGTCAGCGTGGCGCCGCAGCGCGTTACTAATTGATTTCAGCTGTATTGAGTATTATAAATAGCCTGCAGAGGATCGAGAGTTCGAGCAGCATTGTTTGGCGTTTTGCCCGTGACGTTGGGATGGCGCGCTGCTTGAGCTCAGGATCCTTTGGCAGTGGCGCGCTGTGGTGGAGCTGGTGATGGACTGAGGTGAATGATATGTTTGTGTGTCCTGGTTCTCAGCAGGTGCTGATGGTGAGGCATGTCCCGGTCCTGGATGCAGATCTGTAGGGAAGAAGGTACCACCTGTCCTTTGTAGAGGACAGGTGTAGTACGGGCAGGAGCCCCGAGGTATGGAAGATCTATTAGATAGAGTAGGGACATACTAGACGCCCCAGTGATTGGGAGGCACCGGCTCCAGTTGGACAGCTGGCGGGAACGTCGGTCGGATCCCCAAGCACGTCCACGCGGGACGTGGCCAGTGGCATCGTCTGGTTGGGTGCCCGGAAAGGCTCCCTTAAAACGATGCAAGGGTTGTTCCCAGTGGCGCCAGTCCACCGTTGAGAGGTGTTCCTCCTGCCTGGGGCCTCCGGGGCTCCCCCAATGAGACCCGTTGGCGGGGCGTGCGCTCGGAGTGCCAGTGCATCCCAGCTTACACCGGTCCCTGGGGGTCAGCCGGTTTGGCTGTAGGTTTGAGTCTGGTTTGGTTTTGGTTCTATTATGTTATTTAATAAAGCACTTTCATTGGTTTCACTGTCCATCGTGTGGGTCCTTTTACATTTAAATCCTCCGTACATGACACTAGGTGGATCCAGGATATGAAGTGCGAAAACTGTGTGTGAAATCTGGGACATTCCTGGATACTTTTCTATTTAACAGTTAGCTAATATTTGTGGCAGAAAGCTGGGGAGAAACTAGGAAGAACCAAGAGGCGTATGAAGAACGGTGTCTTTGCATCACAGCACCCCAGAGTTAAATTTGCAAGCTTTCTTCACACTTCTCAGTTCCCTGTTCTCTTCTGAAATATCTGCTTGTGTCATAAATACAACAGGAAATACGTTGCAACCTTAACAAGCAGCATACCAGGAAGGTAGATCATAGTGTTTGGACTCGTTTATGTGTATTATAGTGTGCCGTCACTTTAGAAGCACACTTGTGTACTTGTGTGATATGTTTCATTTTCACAGCCCTTGTGGCCTTACTTACTTTCAGTTGTGTATCATGGTTTGAGACTGATCTGCTTTGGGTCTGGAAATCATGCAAGAAACAATGATTTCAAAATCCTGAGGGGAAAAAATGTGAGGGTAGCAGTACAACCCCTTAATACTTAATAAGATTTGAATGATGTCACGAGGCACTGACAGTGGAAATCAAACCTTAACCCAAGTGAGATGCAGTGATATGACCTGAAGACATGCAGGAATCCCCCCGAAAAATGATGAACTGCAAGTTTCTCCTTATTATTGTGTAATGTTGTTGCAGCTACATAAGATTCTACCAACTAACTTAATTTGAAAACTATTTATTGTTTTTTTGCTCAGGCTTTTGTTCATAATAATCTTTGATTATTATTATGACTTCAGCTCAGGCCACACTGTATGAGTAATATTGGACAAATCCAGGTCATTCTTAGAGGTCACATTTTCTTGCAGCTGGAGTTTTGAGGCGTGGTGTGGTAGCTGCTGAGCGAAACTTTCCCATCTCGGCAGTTATGTAATGATTGGGAAGAGGAAGCTGTTCTTTTTCTCTGTGCATGTATGAGGGACCTAGGATGAAAGCTGACATACTGCGTGAGTCGCAGCACGAGCTCTCAAGTGCACAACTGAAGTGAACTGAAAAGGCTGTAGAAAATGATTTTTATTTAGACGAAGAAGAGTAAGTGTAGGTCGTTTGTGGTTAAAATTAGCCTGCTGGATGAAGGCTTATCCTGAAACTGTAGGAAGGTTTAAATGAGCACAAAATAAGCACATGTTGCCCCTCAGCAAAATTGTTCTTGTTGCTGAGGCCACTACCGGGTCCACCAAACAACACATTTTTCCATTGCCTCGATCTCTGAAACAAGAACTTCATCGTCACGTTCGCCAAAAATTTCACCTCTTTGCCTTTCGTTCCTTCATTATCTCCACTATCTTGGTCAACAATGAAGGGGACACCCCCTTATTTAAATATTTATGACCTAATTTGCATTTGCTCTATATACAGGGTGGGCCATTTATATGGATCCACCTAAATAAAATGGGAATGGTTGGTCAGGGGTCATGCTGCAGCAGCTGGATTTTGTAAGGGTGCCATTTGTGAGTAGCTAACATCTGCCGACATGACCACCTGACCAACCATTCCCATTTTATTTAGGTGTATCCATATAAACGGTCCGTTTAGGTGTATACATTTTAATGGCCCACCGTGTAGATTATATGGGTGGTTCACCTAAGGTTCACCTAAAATGCAGTTCAGGTTTGTGTACTTTGTGTGTATGCACACTTTCTTTCCAGAATCCATGCAGAGTTTTATAAATAAGGTCCCTTGTCCTTTCAATGTTCTATCAGGCACTGGGCCCATTTCAGTCCATCCCAGATCCTAGTCTAGCGTGATCGCAGTCTTGGCTTCTCAGGAAACAGACCATTATGTTCTGTCCTTTGTGGCAGAAAAAAACTCTGTAGCCAATGACTCTGTACTTACCAGAGGTGAGACATGAATCTGTGTCTCAGCAGCGAGAACCAGTAATCAGTAGTACCTAATGAGCCGCTCTGATTCATACGCAAACTCTTATGATATAGTAAGCGTCAGCTATGGAGTTAAATTCCACCATTTTGGTGCATGGAATAGATCAAGAGGGACTGGAGCCTGAAAGAGTGAGCAGGGTTGGATGGGAGAATAGACCCTGGGATCTTACTCCCTGTTTTTGGACTGTGGAAGGAAACTGAAGCACCCGGAGTAAACCCACACAGATGCAGAGAGGACCTGGGCCACTCTCCCTGGGATCGAACCTAGGAGCTTCTTGCTGTGCCACTGTGCCACCCCAATGTGTTCTTCAGCAGGGATGCAGAAACATTTTGCTGTGGACTCACATCATCTACTTATGTAGATTTACGTATGGCTGCCGTGTGCTTGCTATCCTGCAATTACCTCTGCTCTCTTGGGCTCTGTGACTACAGCATCTGGTCTGTGGATGTTTTATAGTGGGCTGCAGTCATATGATTGGTTAACCTGAAAAAAATGGATAATTTAATAGCACAATGTGTTTAAAACAATGAATGTGTTCATAGGTTTTGTAATAATATCCCAGAAATCCCACTCATGTATTTCTATGTGAAATCTGTTCCGTCTCAAGCTTGTGTTCTTGTCTGATGAGCACTTTAGCAGTTGCGAAAGACACACTGTTCCTCCTCTGCATATCCTGGTTCCCAGGATATAAAGTTATATTGTTGTTTTTTTTTGTGTGTGTGGGGGGGGGGGGGGGTTGAGTCAAGAGCGGCAATCAACCAGGTTGTCTAAGAACAGGAGGTCTACTCATTCAACAGCTTTGGCTAAGGCAGACAAAAATATTCTGCCCAGATTTGTCTGTCTGGGAAAGTGTTTAGTTCTTAGTTCTTAGTGTGTGAGGTCAGGTATTTAGCTCTTTATGGGTACTGAACATCCTATTAATTAAAGTTGGGAACCCCTGATTAAATGATATGCTTTGTTGATTTTCTGAATGGAAAGAAATTGTATTCTACCTCTACAGGGAACAATCAATGTTAAAAAATGAAAAACGATTGATTCAAAAGCTTTGCAGCATTTTAAAGGGAGTTCAAACTTGCACACGATTGGAGGGATGGATTTTGGTCTTCAAAAAAGTGGACACTATAAATAAAAGTCGAACCCAAGTGCAAAAACGGAATACATACAGTACAACTTTGATATTTTCTAGAAGATGAACAGTATTCAAATTCTTCATTTCATCGAGAATATGCTGCATAGAGTCTTCCAAAAAGTGTTTGGTGGTTTAATTCCAGGGTTGCCAGATCCCGCAAGAGAAACAGCAATCATTGTCATGATATGGGGGCGAGGTGTAAAGGAGGACACACGCAGACAGCTTCATGAATAAGGGTAGGCTTTATTTAAACGTAAATAAGGGAACTAAAAGGAACGGAAGCAAAGTAACAAATACAAGCCCAAAAACGAAACCAAAAATGCCAAAATGGCAAACCCCTAAAGGCCGACGAGGCTAGGAAGCGTGGAGACGGCTTAGGACACGTCCAAGGTGAAGTGGACCCGATTTTGCGGCCGGATCCGGGCAGCACAGAGATGCAGCTAACTGTCCCTACACTGAAAACTAAGTCCTGCCGGGTTACGTCCAGTCCCCAGACTGTACACCACCCTTCCACTATGAAGAAAGGGCAGATACCATCATCTCTCACCTTCTCTGGCACCAAAAGAGTGAGACTGGTGCAGGCACCCGTGAGCGCAATCCCCGATTGTGCGCATAAATGTGGTATATATGCACCAGCCTTGGGACGTGCCTAAAGTATATAGATCTAGCCCATGCATCTACTAAAACCCTGTCTAGACACCCCATGGCAAATCCTAATGATCGTCGGGCTGTCAGATGGAAAACGGGGCTTACCATGAAGAGATGACCCAGCAATTAGTGATCCGCGCAGCTCGCTTTTAAAACGCTGTCACGGCTGAATCCAATCTGCAAGTCTGATTACTCATGGTGCCTGCAGCGCGATCACGCGTGTGTGGGCGCCAAGTCTTGCCGGATTCAGCCGTGACGTCAGGCCCACACCATGTTGCCAGATGGTAAATAAACCCACGCCTGGCGCGACACCTGACAATCAGGTCTGTGGCAACAAGCCCCAAAGAAGAAGAAAAAAGAGACACACAACAATGTGGGAGAGTGACCAATATTGTTGAGAGACAGGAACAAGAAGCAAGCCTAGTAGTTAAGATCTATCGACTTTGTGTAACGAGGAGACTGTCTCTGTGGTTCAGAGACAGTCTTCCACATGTTAGGCGGCATTTAGTGGGTACTTATCGGCATCGTGCTGCGCAGCGCCGTAGCACGCCCTAATTAGGATCACCTGTAGTAATTAGTATAAATAGGCTGAAGCAGGTCTGGAGCTTCGGGTTGGCATTGTGGCTTTACGCCCTGTACGAGGGATCACGCGCCACTCGAGCTCCAGATCTGTCTGCGGTGGCGTGCTATGGTGGAGCTAGTGGTGTACCGTTCTAATCTGTTCTGTTTCTCTTTTTCAGATCTGGTTTGTCCTGGACCGAGGTATGTCCCACTTCCTACTTGAGTTTGTCAGGGAAGAAGGTACCACCTGCCCTTGGTAGAGGGTAGGTGGGGTACGGGTTGGAGCCCGGAGGTATGTAAGACTTTTTAGATAGAGTAAGGAAAGGAAGATTCCTCCTGTTTCCTGGAGTTTTCCCCTGAGGTATTCCCCGCATCTCACTGGCTGGTTGGGTACGCACTCTGTTCCTGTAAAAATGAGCATCCAGCAGCGTGAGCGTTTAGGCTTGAGATGCCTGTTCCTGGTATGCCTGTTTGTTTTGGGTCATCTGGCTGGAGTCGCCAGCGACTGGGATGTGCTCTCACTGGTTCCGTACACCCTAGCTTCCGCCAATCCCCGGGGGTCAGCCGGCGTGGCTGTTTTTGATTTTTCCTGTTCTGCCTGTTCCTGTGTTCTGGTTTCTACTAGGTTTGTTAATAAATATCATGGTTATTTTACGCTGTCCTGCATGTGAACCCTTTATTATGTTAAATCCCCAAATCGTGACACTTTGGACCAGAAGGTTCAGGGCTGCCATTGTTGTGTTCCTTAGCAAGGCCCTTAACCCACAATTTGCTCAATTTGTCTGCTAAATGAGATAAAAGCAAAAAGCATCAACAGTTTAGAAACATTTCAGAAACAGAATCAGTTTATCGCCATGTCCAATCAATGAATTCACAGACTAGGAACTTGACCTGACACAAGGATACACAAGAAACAGAGAGCACCAGAACGTGGCAGCCGTGCATGGTGACAACTTAAGCTAGAAAACAAATAACAAGATTCTGATTTATGGCATTTAGTAGACACCCTTATCCAGAGCGGCTTACATTTGACACATTCTTACAATCCAAGCAATTGTGGGTTAAGGATCTTGCTCAAGGTCCTAACAATGGCAACTTGGCAGAGGTGAGATTTGAACATTGGACCTTCTGGGCCATAGTCCAATACCTTAACCGCTAGGCTACCACAGTCTCAAAAACCTACTTCCCACAACTACTGATATTTGTTATTTGTTTGTTATAATAAACTGAACTGGCATTTATGCTCTGCTAGCTTTTTTTTTTATTGTGCACTCAGAAACAGAAAACCGAATGAAATCTGACTACGGGTTGAGTTACGTGTATGCACTGAGAAATCCGATCACTAAGAAAATCCAGTTCTCTTTATTGGATTTCTTAACCTGATTTCTGATTTCATAATCCAATATGAAACATCAGAGTAGGATGTTTACACGACCAGTTCAATAAATCCAGTTCTGATGAATAAACGTGACCTCTGGACATTCTGGTCAGTAGTGTAGTACCTTAAAAAGTGAGCCACCACAGTGCACACACCACGTTGATGAATGACTGATGCAGGTTGGCTGTTCAAATAAACCAAATAGGAAGTCATCTGTGATTGTCGAATCATTCCAAACATTCCATAAGCTTACAAACCTCTTTGCCAAGGGAGCTGCCTGAGTGTTTTAGGCTAATATCACTCACACTCTTGTATGTGCTTGTACTTCAGCTCAATGTTTAACCAGGCTGCTGAAAGAACTCTTTGACGACGGCCATCAACTTCGAGCAACACACCTATCATGCTGTCAGTGGAGTGGAACTCGGAAGAACGAATGAGAGACAATCAGGCGTGGGAGAGAAATAAAGAGAATGAGTGAGAGGAAAGAGTCTGGCAGGAAGAGAGATATCTCTTACAAACAGTGGTGGATGGAGCTTTCTGACACAACTTGATGGTGTCAAACAAAAGTTGTTAACCGGTGCATACCATGCATGTTTTGGTGTAGTTCCTGCATCAGTGTGTTACAAGAAAGGTGCATAGTTTGGATGTAACAGGCACTGCTGTGTACAGGTAGCAGATGTGGGGAGAGCAGGTTGTTGGACTGTTTGGAGCAGCTTTAATAGTTCTGTGCTGACTCTGACCTCCCTGTTGATTGTTATAGGGAGTTGGACATATCTTAAATTGTTTAGTATGGCACCAAATCCATGTAAAGGACTGTTATTTTACTTGAATTTGTCCTAGAATTTGTCCTTGCCAGCATGTTCTCCCTTAAATTCTGAGCAATTTCCTGGTCCCATAATGTTGCCACCACCATGCTTCACAGTTGGTTATTTTGGATGGTGTGCAGTGTTTGGTTTTCACCAAGCGTAGTGCGCAGATTTCAGTCCAAAAATCTCAATTTTGAACACATCTCACACATCTATATGATCTTCAGACCAGTTTTGTGTAATGCTTGTACGATTGTTGTTGCTCACACAGATCAAGGAAACTCAGACAGAAATACTTGTAAGCTCTCCAAAATTGCCACTAGCCTCTCGGTAGCCTCCCTGATTATTATACTCTTGGCTCAGTCATCCAGTTCGGAGGTACAGGGACTGTGGTAACCTAGAGGTTAAGGTGCTGAACTATGGACCAGAAGGTCCCGATTTCAATGACATATTTTTCTAAAAACAGCATGCTCAAATGTGCATGCGCACATACATAAGCTACTCTCGGACCAACGCTCAATGGTAATGTTCACGCAAGGGCTTTTTTGCATCCGAACTCGTCATCAAAACTGCTTAGAAATGGTCCCAACAAAGATTTGCAGTTATGGATTGTACCGGAGTGATTCGAGATACTCCCATAAGGACTATGTGAAGGGATTAATATTTATTCCATTTGTAAAACCTCATCGCAATCTCGATCGGTGTAAACAGTGGGCTCGAGCATGTGGACGACCAGACTTCACACACAAAAGAGTAAAGAAGGACACTTGTATATACTCCAAACACTTTGCCGGAGAAGCGGAGCCTACTAATAAACACCCCGACCTGATACAGCTACATAATACACCAGAACAGGTTGGTTTTTTACTGTTAATAAGTCAGTAACATTGTGCTCCAATGGTTGCGAGCACTAAACACACTAAATACAGGGCTCCTACAGGAGTCTTAAAAGTTTTAAAAGCATTGAAGTCATGTCTTTATCATCAAGTAACTAACATTAACTGATTTTGAAATTGAAATAAAATATTAGACCGCTAAACAGCACAGCTATCGTTCAAAATTGAAGACCCAAATCTTCACAATACAGTTAGAGACAGTACGAAC
>JAVSBU010176207.1:0-12385 GCA_033118015.1 Loricariichthys derbyi
CAAACATCACCCTATTGATGATGTCCCAATTCTACCAGGCATTTTTCATAGTGCAGAAGCACATATTGATGGAATTACATAGTACCGAATAAACTTTCAACTCTGTAATTGTTTATACTATATCTCTTGAAACTATTAAGATTTAATTTAATTTAAAACATTTAATATATTTTACATAACAAAATACAAATTTTATAGTTTACAAGGAGACGTTTTACACAGGGGTAATGAAGCAGAAGAGTAAATAGAGAATCATTTGCATTTTACTACTATAGTCCTACTTAATTATAGTCTCTCAGTAGGTTTATACAGCCCAATACCACTAGGGAGTAGGAAGTATAATGAGTTAATAGAAATCGGTTTGGGACACAGCCATGTCTTCCACATGGAAGTAGGTTATTTCAGTGAGTGCTCTTTGCTGTGCATGGGGAATGTAAGCTGGGGAGGAACATCTTCAAATACATTCTTAACAGTGAATTAACAATAAATTTAAAACAACATCCCTGTGCTGAATACATATAAATCAAACAAAGGCAAAGACGATAAAGCTAAAGTTAGTGAGAGCTCAGAGCCAAGCACAAGCCAACAGCCCCTATCATCTTTCTTTAGCTATGACGAATGAAGTTTCCATTTAAAGAAAATCTGAAAAAAAATGTTTCTGTATACTGTAATTTATAATTCATAGACTGAAAGAAAATCAGAATCAGCTGGACATAAGAAAATTGCAATCTGTGCATCTCTGGTCTTACTGCAAAGTTCATACACAAGTGTGTCCTAATGATTTAAGGGAATTAATAACAGTACCTAGGTTTGCTAAAATCTAATTATTTCCGTTACAAATTACCTTTCCTTATTTATAATATGATACTTTCATAACATTTTTGATGTTTAAATGTTATAGCAGCAAATTCATTAAATACCGTATTTTCAGGACTGTAAAGCGCACCGGATTATAAAGCACAGCATCAATGAATGGATCTAATTCCATATATAAGGCGCACCGGATTATAAGGTGCATTCAGAGAAATAAAACAGTCAAATAAATCGAACTTTCGACTCATTCACATTAACTATAAACATTGTTTAGTTGTAAGTAAAATAAAAAACCAATACACTCACTTTTTTAGTTCACTACTCCTCCATAAATCCGTTAAATCCATCATCCTCAGTGTCTGAGGTAAACAGTTGAGCGATTTCAGCATCAATACATGTCCAGATCTGGATCTGCATGTTTCAGCATGTCTGGATATGTCTCTTATTATCCGAGTCTTAACGGGCGCCATTTTAAGTCCTTAACGAACACAGCATGGCCCACTATGGTTACCTTCGGCTTCGCTTTGGCTTCGTTGCTTACCAAAGCCATTCTAAAACATTTTGACAGATTTTTGATCACTAAGCACAACCAGAATCCATACATAAGGCACACCAGATTATAAGGTGAACTGTCGATTTTTGATCAAATTAAAGGATTTTAAGTGTGCCTTATAGTGCAGAAAATACGGTACATCGGTGTCGGTTTGATACTGTTAGTGTAATTGTACTTTTTTATTTAAAAAAAAGAACATAATCTAAAACAGAATGGTGAAAAAAATTCTCAGAAACAGGAAAAAAATAAAATGTAATTTGGGAAAAATAAGACATTTCCTAAGGTCCTACACAAAGGGTATGAATAAGGAGTAAATGGTGTCTTTGGTGTCCCCAACTTTACAAACTACAATGGAACAGCTTGATACAAATACTATTTTATGGTACAATACACTGGCAAAGACTTCAGCTCATGATGAAGCTGACCAATCAACACTGCTGAGTCTAATTTCAGTACTATTGCTGTCTAAGCTAAAGTCAGATGAACCTTACACTGCTAACATGCAGTCGAAAAGCCTTGAGCCACAAGAAGCAGATACATCTTGCAAAATCAGTATTAATTCCCTTTGGTCAACAGGTTCAGATATAATGCTACAATCAGTTAAACCCTGACATTGAAGTTTGAGTTTCAAATTGTGGAAGGATAAACCAACAGCTCCTGCTGATCAGTGCAGTGTAGCTTCAGGAGCCATTTATGGAGCAGAAATTGCAAAGGCAAGCAGAAGTGCAGATGAAAAGGGCAAGAGAATAAGAGATGGCACAGAAGGACAAATGTTGACTGGGCTCCAATCTAAGTGTCCATCAGCATATAGCTGCCTGGTTGGTTGAGAGTAAAATCCTTAGGCCAACAGCAGCAATGAAGATAAAATGTCCTGCAGACAAGATGCATAGATACTTTACTTCCTCTCTGCCATAAGCGCTCTTATTTCATTCTTTCCTGCTCTGTCTCACTCTACCACTCTCCATCTATCAGAATCTTCCCCTCTCTCTGTCTGTGGAGTTCAAATAGCCTTGTATTCTGTCCATTCTCCCAGACCATGCAATTTATCACCTGCGAGGAGTAAAGCATTGTTTTCTTTCCCATCTATAGAGAATATAGATAAAGTGGCGACCCAGAAACAAGATGCAACTCAGCACATCAGAGCTGAACAGTGCGGTTCTGGAAATGTTGCACAAATCTAGTTAGTTTCAACAGAATGAGAGTTCTTTCATGAAATCCAAGTAATCTGTAAATCATCAATCTGGTCTGATCTGGCAGATCTGGTCAGGAGAGGCTAAATTACTCTTCACAACACAGACAATCTTTTTGGATCATACTGTCTGGAAACTTCCTGTTGTGTTATGAGTTCAGCTCAGCAGCAAATACAGGACATCAGGATTGTAACCAGGTATTGTTGTCAGTGGTAACTGAAAGTTTGTGAACCCTTTAGAATTTTCTAGATTTCTATCTAAATATGACTTAAAACCTCATCTGATTTTCCTAAAAGTAGATCAAGCGACCCTAGTTAAATAAATGAGACAAAATATTATGCTTTGTTATTTATTTATTGAGGAAAATCCATATTAGTGAGTGGCAAAAGTATGTGAAGTGAAGCTTTGTTTTCAGTATCTGGTGCCTAGAACAGCTTCAATTCTGTGTGTATCCTCACATTAACTGCTTGTTGAAGGTCCTTCCACAACATTTCAATTAGACTGAGGTCAGGACTTTGACTTGACCATTCCAAAACATTAACTTTATTCTTCTTTAACCATTCTTTGATAGAACGACTTGCGTGCTTGGGGTCGTTGTCTTGCTACATGACCCACCATCTCTTGAGATTCTGTTCATGGACATATGTCCTGATATTTTCCTTTAGCATTCTCAGATATAACTCAGAATTCATTGTTCCATCAATGATGGCAAGTCGTCCTGGCCCAAATGCAGCGAAACAGGCCCAACCCATGATACTACCACCACCATGTTTCACAGATGGGATATGGTCGGTATGTTGGAATGCAGTGTTTTGTTTTGTTTTTTCCAAACATAATACTTTTCTTTTAAACCAAAAAGTTCTATTTTGTTCTCATCAGTCCACAAAATTCTTCCAATAGCCTTGTGATTGTGACTTGTCCACGCAATCTTTAACAAACTGCAGATGAGCAGCAATGTTCTTTTCGGACAGCAGTGGCTTTCTCCTTGCAACCCTACCATGCACATCATTGTTAATCATTGTTCTTTTGATGGTGGAAATTAACATTAGCCAACATGAGAGGCCTTTAGTTGCTTAGTAGTTACCCTGGGGTCCTTTGTGAACTCACCAACTTTTACATGCCTTGCTTGTTACCTTGGAGGGTAACAATGGTCTTCCCCCTTTGTACACAATCTGGCTGACTGTGGATTGGTGGAGTCCAAACTCTTTAGAGATGGTTCTGTAACTTTTTCCAGCATGAGGAAATCTTTTTCTGAGGTACAGAAAAATCTTTGTTCGTGCCATGATACACTTCCACAAACATGTTGTGAAGAGCAGACTCTGACAGATCCCTGTTTTTGTTTTGTTTTTTAAATAAATTGGATTGTTTTCCTCAATAAATAAACGAACAAGTATAACAGTTTTGTCTCGTTTATTAACTAGTTCTCTTTATTTACTATTTGGAAAATCTGATGATGTTTTCAGTCATATTTATGCAGAAATATAGAACATTCTAAATGGTTCACAAACTTTCAAGCACCACTGTATTTACACTGTTTAGGTAGCAGACACTCATCCAGAATGACCAATTGTGGGTTAAGGACCTTGCTCAAGCTTGAAACAGTAATAGCAACAGTAAACTCGGAATGTTGAAGCAGATGGGCTACAGCAGGACCACACCAGGTGTCACTTCTGTCAGATAACAGGCAACTGAGGCTACAATGCACAGAGGCTCAAACAACTGGACAACAGAAGATTGGAAAAATGTTGCTTAGTCTGATGAGTCTCGATTTCTGCTGCAAAATTCAGATGGTTGGGTCAAAATTTGGCATTAACGTGATAGCAGGCAGCATGGTGGTGCAGTGGTTAGCACTGTCGCTTCACAGCTCTAAGATCTGAGATAAGAGGACAAGACAATGAATGAATCAATTACCATGAAAGCATGAATCCATCCTGTCTTATACAAACTGGCAGTGGTGTAATCATGATGGGGGAATTTTCCTGGCGCAGTTGAGGCCCTTTAATACTAAACGCACATCATTTAAACACCATAGCCTACCTATTGCTTCTGACTTTTTTACACATAGTGCACCATCTTCTGATGACTACTTCCAGCAGAATAACACACCATGTCACAAAGCTTAAATAATTTTAAACTTATTGTCATGTTCAGGAAACAAGTTCACTGTAGATCAAATGGCCTGCACATTCACCAGGTCCCAATCCAATAGAGCATCTTCGGGATGTGCTGAAACTGGAGATTTGCATCATAGAGCTGACAAATCTGCAACAACTGTGTGATGCCAAGTCAACATGGAACAAAGTATTCCTCAATATGGATGTGAGGAATGTTTCTAGCACCTTAATGAATCTATGCCACAAAGAAGTAAGGCAATCCAGAAGGCAAAAGGAAATATAAACCATATACTTAATGAGACAATATGAATGCAGGAGACATGAGCACCATGTCTCATTCAACTGAGACAGACACACAGACACACACACACACACCAGCATCAGATGGTGAATAAATGCCAGAAAACAAGTCTGGATTCATTTCTATATTTGTGTACAAGTAAATGCCTTATATGACCATCTGTGACTGAAGAGTGCGTTGATTGTTCAGTTTTTAAAGCTTATGTAGCAAAGTGACTTTATAATCGCTATTGCATTGATAATGCAGTTACATTTAATAGGGTTGACATTTAATAGCGTATGTATGGTTTCATATATACAATACTTGTATAGCACATAACCAAGGATAATATATTCTCTGTCAAGAGTGTTTATTTATCAGATGACAGATGATACTTGATGCATTAATAAAATCCTGGGAGCCAACCTGGACTCATAATTATCTATATGAAAATACATAATTGCAGATCCAAAAGAATAGAGAAGATATCTAGTCTTTAATTGCTTTATAGATTACTTTGTCATCACTTTATTAGCCAGACCACCAGTGGCTGGTGAGTGAAGTACTAGTTTGTAGATGTATTGTAGGTGGGTCTTAAATGGTATACATTAAAACAAATCTCATCCCAACGCTAAACTAATCTTAGTAGTTAGTAGAATACAGCATTAATAAACCTACTAGGTTCATTTTCTCAGCAACTCTTGAGATCAAAGGTATGCATAACTTGCCTGGCAGTCTGTCTCTTAAATATGAATTAACAAATAAACAAATAACTTTGCACAACTTCCATGTGTCTCTGAACTGGTGTAAACATGGATGTACGCAACACAAACCATGTTTGTCAACTGATTTACTCCCATATAAGGGTTAGCGGTGAGATCTCCTTAATCTTTAAATCTTAGTCAAAGCAAAACAACCTATTTTATCTCAATTTACTCTGGTCTGGGTTCTAGGATCTGTAGCCTAACAGGAATACCTATCAGAATAAAATAGACTAAAAAGTATGTAGAGAAATATAAAAGTACATCATAGGGTTTATATGCAGTTTAAGGTGGTTATACAGGGTGGGCCATTTATATGGATACACCTAAATAAAATGGGAATGGTTGGTCAGGGGGTCATGCTGCAGCAGCTGGATTTTATAAGGGTGAGTAGCTAAGATCTGCTGACATGACCTGAAAACATGAAATGTTTGTATTTAATCAGACTGGCATATGGGCCATCAAAAGGCTTATTTAAGAGATGAAGCATGACAGTGTGTGAATGCAGCAAACATGACCTCCACCTCTCATTCAACTGGTGGGACAAATATAAGGTCCACAAAAACTTCTGACAGCCATCTGCTTATTGTAGACATGGTGGTCAGAAGTTTTTAAACATGCACAGTCTACACAGATGTTCAGTCTATTTAATGACCTCTGAATAGAAGAGAGAGAAGCAGCCTGGCACAACTCCTTAAGAGCAACACAGATTGGAAGGGGCATCCATCTAATATTATTGGAGCCCTATAATAAGTCATAGATAAAGAGAAATCATGACAATAATAAGTCAAGTTTTGGACGCTTTAGGCTTCTGGGATGAGCACAGTCATTTTCTGGAAGATACCTTGTATATGCGAGGATCTAAATGAGAGGAAAGTCTGCTTCTTACCGGTGGATGGAGTTGGAAGGTTTTTGGGGAGACTGCGTCCTTGCTTTGAGCGCCACTGCAGTCCGCATCGGACGCACAGCTTCCTGCTCCGGTGTGTTTTCCCCCGCTTGCAGGACGCCAGGGAACTCGGTTCAGTTATGTCAAATTTCTGGGTTAGTGTCGGTAGGAACGTAGGTGCTAAAGCTGTGTTTTATTATTAAGGAGAGAAGGACGCACGCTCCGTATCAGCAACACCGCACACGCTGCGCCGCGCACACACGCTCCGGCCCTACCCGGCCTGCTGAGCGGAGCATGCGCACTGCGCTCATCAGTATTCTAAGCTGTGGGACAAGTTCTGCAGGTGGCGTGTGTCAGCCGGTCTCCATAGAGAAACCCGTCCAGCCCTGGAGATCCTTCTCAGGAAATCTACCGCCCTAAAAAGTACACAGACCAGTTTAGATTATGTACTTTAAAGCAGAATGCTACTAAAGAAGTCTTTTCACTGTTTTACAGGTCTGCTTAAGATACTGTGATGATAAAATACCAATTTCTAGTTAGTTTCTGCACTTAAGTTGTACTTAACTAAACAGGCCAATGCCGGCAACATAGGGCACAAGGCAGGAACTCTATAAGGGTACCAAACCATCATAGAACACAAAGGCTACAGCTCAAAAAATTAGAATATCATGAAAAAGTTCAATGTTTTTAGTCACTCATTTCAGAAAGTGAAACCCATATATTATATAGATTAATTATACACATAGTGAAAAATTTCAAGCCTTTATTTCTAGTAATTTTGATGATTTTGGCTTACAGATGAAAACCCAAAATTCATCTTCAAAAATTAGAATATTACATAAGTTCAAGAGAGCATCACGAGCCACCACACACAGATGAATCCTAGACATGAACTACAAATGTCATGTGTGAAGTCTTATATGGGCTGTGGAGAAAAAGAATTGGACTGTTACTCAGAGGTCCAAAATCCTCTTTTTAGATTAAAGTCAATTTTGGTGTGTCATTTGGAAATCAAGGTCCCAGAGTCTGGAGGAAACCTGGAGAGGTACGGAATCCGTGTTGATTGAAGACCAGTATGAAGTTTCCACAGTCAGTGATGATTTGGGGAGTCATCTGAAAAGAGGATTTTGGACCACTAAGAAACAGTCCAGTTCTTTTTCTCCACAGCACAACTAAGACTTCTCACGTTGTCTCTGGTTCAGGAGCGGCTTGACACAAGGAATGTGACATTTGTAGCTCATGTCTAGAATTCTTCTGTGTGTAGTGGCTCTTGATCTTATGTAATAGTAATATTCTAATTTTCTGAAACACTGAATTTTGGTTTTCATTATCTATAAGCTGCAATCATCAAAATTTCAAGATATAAAGGCTTGAAATGTTTTACCCTATGTGTAATGAATCTATATATTGGTTTCACTTTCAGAAATGAGATGTAATAGTAGGCTACATTCATGATGCTTTCAAAACATCAATTCACCTAACACTCATTGCATTTAGAATTTAGGAGGAAACTGGAAGACCTGACAAAAAACAGACATAGGGAGAACATACAAACTCCCCACAGATGGCATCCAGGCTCAGGATCAAATCTCAGTGCTTTAACGCCCTGCACCATCGTCCTCCACCTTCCACTATAAAATTAAATTACAGGACTGAGTCAGATATTGAAAAAATATTTAAAATAATTGTCATCAGTTATATAAGTGTAGTTTTTTTTCTTGTTTTATCACTGCTTTTTCCTGGTCAGGATCATGTGTGCTCTGGCTTGCCCTGGAATTCATGCCATGTTATGGCAATGCAAATTCCCTGTGGTGGCCTATCCTATTTTTCATTTGTGAATAATGATCCTTGCTCTTGGAGTGATGGTCTTTTATGTCCAGATAATTTAGACATGGCTTTGTAACCTTTTCCAGTCAGGAGTGGATCAACAACTTGTTTTCTGAGCATCCTCCTGGGTACCACACTGGTGCATGTGGTTAGTGCAGTGACCTCAATGCTCCAAGATCCTCAGTTTGATCCTGACTTCGGATTTGCGTGGATTTACTACAGGAACACCCTCTGCTCTTAATAATTTTCTACACTTCTGACACCAGCTGATTAATCATTATCAAGTCCTCTGTCATTTGGGAATAGGGTGAGTGTCTAGTCTAGGGAATTTTTCACATCAAATTCAGCCCATTGTTGCTTTGGTAATTCTACTAAGTTGAAACAGGTGTGTTAAATTGAGTAGAATACTGAAATCTGCAGGTGTGGCTCAGTTTAACATCCTTTCATTCACTTTCTTATCTGTTTAATTCTTTAAAGGGTAGCAGGAGAGCTAGTGCTATAGGGTGCCAAACCATCGTAGGGCACATACCCTCCTACTCCCACTCAGGGCACTTTGGAAACACCAGTTAACCCAAGTCAGGTCATTGGACTGTGGGAGGAAACAAGAGTACCCTGAAAAAACCCCACATGAACAAGGGGAAGACATGCAAACTCTACACAGGTGGAGCCCAGGATCAAACCGGGGATCTTGGAGCTGTGAGGTGACAGTGTACCACCACTGTACCACCAGGTTGCCCATATTGATATCATTTTACCAGTGAATCCACATTCAGAATGAAAGAAATTAAACTGGCCTTGGGACGTGATTGAATAAGTGAAACAATACTCTGTAGGTTGGTAGATCTTTAACTTAAGGTTTGGCCAACTGAACACATTCTCCAAGATCTGTAAGCCTGGAAGATTTAGTTCCAACACACCCAGCTAAGATTTAGATGCTATTATAGGCTTTAAGTAGCTGTATTATCTCAGCACATCCACAGTATTGGGAAACAGTTCTGGGACATGGAAACCGTAACTTACGCAATTTAAGAAGTCTAATTAAACAGATTAAATAATTTTAAAAAGAGAAATACTTTTAATACAAAAGAAGGTACTTGTCATATGTCAAAATAAATCAATTCATGCCAAAATAATTATTCATTACATTACATTACATTCAACATAATTGCGTAAGTTATGTGGAAACCAAAACCAGTATTCCAAATACCGTGGACGTCCATAGCTGTTTAATGTGTGTGATTGTGACTAAACTCTGTTCCCTACAAACTTTAAGTTCAAGAAGTGAACTGGTTGAAGGTGAAAAAGTGAAGTATTATTACTGTCCCTATATTAGCTTCTGCACAAGAAACATACAGCACTGTACCCTGTGTATAAATGGTGTTGGAAACATTTCTCAGAAATTTTGTTCCATATTCACATGATAGCATCAAACACTTGCTGCATGTGTATCAGCTGCACATCCATGATGCGAATGGATTGAGTTCTGGTGATTGTGAACACCAATTCAGTACAATGAACCCATTGTCATATTCAAGATGATTTGAGCTTTGTGACATGGTACATTATCTTGCTGTAAGTGGTACACTGTGGTCATAAAGGGATTCATGTGGTCAGTACAATACGCAGGTAGGCTGTGGCATTTAAACGATGGTCAGCTGATATTAAGGGGCCCAAAATGTACCAAGAAAACGACAACCAGGAGCCGTTGATACAAAGTGGTATGGATCCATGCTTCAATGGGTTTTATGCCAAATTCTGAGCTGACCGTCCAAATGTTGCAGCAGAAATAAAATTTTGGTGGGACCATGTGAACTGTAGCCTCAGTAGCATGTTCTTAGCTGACAGGAATGGCACCTGGTGCAATCTTCTGCTGTTGTAGCCCATTTGATTCAAGGTTCACACATTCAGATAATGCCCTTCTGCATGCCTCGGTTCTAACCAGTGGTTATTTGAGTTACTGTTGCCATGTTATCCGATCAAACCCATCTTGCCATTCTCCTCTGACAAGGCAATGAGGTATTTTCACCCAGAGCCCTCACTTGATATCTACTCATTTTTGGAACATTCTTTATAAACCCTAGATGTGACTGTGGGTGAAAATCCTAGTAGGTCAGCAGTTTCTGAAATTATTTCAGTCCATCTTGCACCAACAACCATGCATGTCACATTCAAAGTCAATTAAAACACCTTTATTCACCATTCAGATGATTGGTTTGAAATTCAGCTGCTCGTCTTGATGATATCTTCATGCCTAAATGCAAAGTGACTGGCTGATTGCATATTTGTTCTAACAAGTTTACCTAATACAGTACATGGCAACTCCATTGCATACTGAATCCACTAATCCAGATAGGAAACAATACCTTCAGTTTCTACTGACCTCTACTGGGTATTTGGTTGTATTGAGAGTCTTAGGGATAATTATTTAAATTGAAAATATATGGTGCAGGAATAACAGTGATTATGCCAAGAATACTAGGAATACTAGGCCAAATGTTTTATAAGGCTTTTCTTCATTCAGTGTTCAATGAACTCAAACTGCTCACAATGTTTTTATACTGCATACATTTATAGACATTCTCCTCATACTCATTTATACACAAATTCTAATAGACACACAAATAATTAAAAACAAAATGGTTTATAAAACGACTAGACCATCAAGAAAGCAATGCCACAGAGAAAGCTTACATTGTATTGGAGAGCATAATGTTTTGACCAGTAATGTTCACTGCCAGGCCTGAAGAGCCATTTATCAAACCAGGTATGAGGTGAGTCAGTTGTGCCATGATTAAAGCCACTTAGATTTGTGACATGATAACATTACAAACCAGAGAGTTAAAACACTAAAAGCTCTAAGGTTTGACCTCCTACTAGATGGCCCGTGCTATATTGATCTACGTATACAGGCCGCGAGTAACAGTCATATGACCGCAGTAAAAAAAAAAACTAACAAGAAATTTCACTTAATCAAATTCCAGGACTATATTCCTGATTTTTCCTAGATGAGTGCATTTTATAACTTGGAATTCTTTAATTTTGAAACTCACACAGGTATAACAAACTACTTCATTCCTATTTGCATGAACTTGCTTACAGGCTTGCATAAAGTTTGAGTACTAGCTGTTTGGTCCTGAGACTTTACACTACAATCTTCTCATTAAGAGTCTACAATGGCTCTTCATTAATGCAATTAGTATATACTAAACTTATTGCAAGAACAGAAATTCTAACACAGAACTATTTTGGTCGACTACTTGCACTGTTATGTGGGGGCACCCCTGGTCTGCTACTGGTACAACATGTCCTGAACTCTGAAACTCAGGCGATGGAAGCCCCCTGACGAGGCAGGACAACCAACACACAACTACCTGACAACAAAGACTGACATGCTACCTGGTGCCCAGAGTTTGAGGTTTAGTTCATGTTTATGGTGATGGGACTGTGGCAGCGAAAGAACACCGGGGGTTCCCAACATATATCTAATAAATAAAACATCTTCATGGAATGGTTTAATCTTAACTCAAGACATTTTGTTTCTGATGTTTGCTTCTTAATACTGAACATAACAGGTAACGAAAGTTTTTCAGGCATTTCTTTGTGAATTTTCTTCACATACACACATCAAAACAAAATTATGAATGGCAATGAATAGTAGTCGGGATCTAAGTAGTTTTCATCTAGACCAATCTCCATACCAAAACTCTTTTACAAATGACTGGCATTTAGAAGTACTGGGTCTCAGTCTCATGGTTCGAACTTACACTATTCTTGTATTTTTACACCTGGGTTCCTCCTAATGCAGGGCAATGCTAGACCTCATGTGGCTGGAGTGTGTCAGCAGTTCCTGCAAGATGAAGGCATTGAAGCTATGGACTGACCCGCCCGTTCCCCAGACCTGAATCTGATTGAGCACATCTGGGACATCATGTCTCGCTCCATCCACCTACGTCACGTTGCA
>JAVSBU010176313.1:0-12384 GCA_033118015.1 Loricariichthys derbyi
TAAGAGTGTGGGAAGAGTTTATAAAGATAAAATAATGTACTTACTGTAGAACTACTACAATAAGCATAGCGTCGCTACTTTGCAGAAATTCACTTATTGCGGGTGGGAATGGAACGGATCCCCCCGATAAGTGAGGGAACACTGTACATCCCAACACACAACCTACAGGTATTTATAGCTAAAGCTGAAGTTACTACCACTTATTCATTTGGATAAACTCTCCTTTATCCTTTGTCTAAAAATGTGTTTTACACCCCAATATTATTTATTCATTCTATTATCTTTTTTATCCTATTCAAGTCTTTGTGTAGCCAATTATCCTTACATGCTTGTCTTTGGAATGTGGGAGGAAACCGGTGTATCCGGAGAAAACCCACACGGACATAGGGAGGCCGGGGTCAAGATCGAACCAGGGCTATCAGAGCTGTGAGGTGACAGCGATAACCACTGCACCACCGTGCCACCCAATATTATTTAATACAACACTAATAGTCTTTATTAAGTAACAGCATGGTCTTTATATTGAACATTTGCCTTCTACACTGTGTGTGTGTGACTGGTTTGTATTGCTGATGCAGGTCATGTTGTTAGGGCTGCAGGTGTAATGCGGGCTTATACGTCTGTCTCAGGTTGTGGTGTGAGGAGCAGAGCTTTATGTCACTGTCAGAGCTCAGTTCATCCATTTTGTATGCATGAGCCTCGAGCAAACCTCATCTGAAGCCAAACTCCACCGGTGACATGGTCCATTGCATCACCCCGACTCTGTTACTCTCTGCTATCAAATATGTACAGCAGGGGCTCAAAATCCTACAGAGCGTACGCTGCTGCTTTATGTGGCATGCTTTAGCCGCGGAGCCACACGTTAATTACATACACGATAAGGCACTTGCACTTTATTATTGCAATTATGCCTGTATGGAAGCAAACTATAGGTTACCGCGACAACGCAGACTTCATTTAGCTTTTCCTTTTGTTCCCTTTACAACCCAAAGAAAGTGATTCAAGCAACACAGCATGTAAATTCCCTTACATGAAACAGTCCTTACACCAAATTTTCTAAGCATTTACCGCAAAGAACAGCACAACAGGCATAAACGTGCTAGATAGGGGTCGCTGTTGCAGCACTAGAGTGTGCTTCAACACACCCAACCTAGCCATAAAGCATCATCAAGTCTCAAAACCAGATCCCCATGGTGGTGGGCTAGCATATTAGACTACTAAATCATCTGAGCAACATTTATAACAAAGTGAGAGACACAAGACTGGGAATCAGTGCTCCATCAACTACGATACTCTGGTTCGTGCCGCACCTCTGGTGAGGTGATATAAGGTGAGGTCTGTCTATCATTTGGTTTGGTGTGGTCTTTAAACTGGCTACTGCTGATCTTTAAATTTAATATAAATTTACACAAGATGCAAAATCTTGTGGAGGACGTAGATATAGCAGTGTTATATTGACTAAATGGATGTTGACCGGACATTAATATGGTCACATAGTAGTTTAGATACTTTGCACACAGTGTTTTAATTTAAGTAATAATATTAATTAAAACACAATATTAAAACATTTACAATAATTCCTACAGTAAAACCTTGGGAAATAATAATAATAATAATAATAATAATAATAATAATAATAATAATAATCTAAAGAAAAAAAAAATTTCTATCTAAAGAAAGTAAAATGTTAAAAAAAAACTAGAGATGTGCATTTCCTGCAGAAAATGCGAGTGTGATTGCCACGATGCAAGCCCAGTCTGAGGCGTCATGCATCCCGAATTTCATGTTTCTAGCTCAAAAATTGTCAGAGTTACGGCTGCCGGAAGTCGGCCGTAATGTGAAGTCAATGGGAAAATTTTCTCACGTTTTCACGCATAGCGTGCGAATGCGACGTGCGATTTCTTAGCTGTGTACAAGCAACCATCTCCCCAGAATTCTGCACGTTTCGGTGTTTGTCCCGTGTCGATATCTTGAAAACTACGGGGCGAGGTAAGCGTCAAAAACGGCCGAATAACATTGTGCTCAATGTTTTTCCTATGTGTGGATATTTGTGGGCGTGGTAAAAAGTGACCAGAGTGCCCGATCATGCTGTGACTTCTAGTGCTGGGTCAAGGTGCCCCACTGTCCATGCATGCCGATTTTCATGTTTCTAGCTCAAAAATTCTCAGAGTTACGGCCGTCGGAAATTGGCCGTAATGTTAAGTCAATGGGAAATTTCTCTCGCGTTTTTGTGCATAGTGCGCGAATGCGACGTACGATTTCTTATCTAGCAACCGTCTCCCGACAATTCTGTATGTTTCGGCGTTTGTCCCATGTCGATATCTCGAAAACTGCGGAGTGGATTTTAATAGTGTGATTGCCTATATAGTATAACTAGTATTAGTTTTCTGTCATTCAAATTGGGATTAGATGTCTATAAGACAGATTTAACGGCTCTTAACTGTAATGCTATTGTTTTTTAATTAGATAAGCATAAATTAACGTCACGTGTTTGTGTCCACATGCTAAAAAACATTGTTAATTAAATAGTTTACCTCGATTAACTGGCCTATAAAATACACTTGAACTCTCAACTTTCCTTTCACAAGTTCTACAAGAGGAATCTCTTCTAGCGAGCCCTTACACATTCCATTAAACATGCTAAATAAAAAATGATGCAGATAGATTAAACTGCCACAGGCAATTTTTTAGGCAGTAAATCGAACCACTTTCAGGTCATTTACAAACACACTAAAATGCTAATACTAATATTTGCGGTGTGTTGCCATATAAAATTACCGTCGCGTTAATATTTAAACACATTCAAGCAAATTCTGATTCAAGTGCAAGGATCTTGCCAGTGCTAATTCCCTTTAGTACAAAACTTATTTGAGTTTCAAAGTATGGAAATTTGAATTTGGATTATAAATCTAAAATTGGTTTAACAGTAAGATCAATGTAATGCAAAGCAGTCTGGGAGATGTAGTCATAACCCATTTAGAAAACAGCTCAATAAAATGTCCACAATATGTCATGTTCTGTTTTTGGCAGATTCATTCATTTTAAATGCACTACACCAGGTTGTGTGTTTAAACCCGGCTTTGTTGGCCCTGAACCCAAGGTCCTTAACTCTTAACCCCTCAGGTCAGGGATGCTTTGAATAAAGAATGTTGGCTAAATGAATAAATGTCACTGCTATTGATGTATACAGTGCATGCTGAGACTGAGCGCTCTGCTCTGAATCAATCAATGTAGCATGAATACATGGTTTCATGTAGAAATGGAGATAAATGAGTTTGGCATTTTGAGTGAAAAGTGCTGAAGAAAGCGATCATCAAGCAGGCAATTCACTTTGCTCATGGTATATCCAGTGGTGGTTCTGGACCATTTGAAATGTTGGCATGTGTGTTTTTGGAGCTAAAGAGGCCAATTACTTTGCACGTAAATATGCATTGAGGCCACATTGATTTTGGGGGCTTGTGGTCACTGGGGTGCTGGCCGTCACTGACGCCCCAGAACTGCCCCTGTACCCTCAGAAACGTCTTCCAGTCCAGCTAAATTCTTAAAGCTTGTTTCTCTATGCAGGTAAAAAAGGTCCAATTCCACTATATTTTGCTCATGTATGACCCAGATTTGTTTTTTTAATGGCAGAGTAAATGGCAAAGAAAATGCATTCAGCCAGGCTTTTTAATATGATTTGATATGCATCTGATGTGACCTCAGTCTGAATGGCATTCAAGCCTTTATCACAGAGCTCATCTCCTTTGAGTAGCTTGATGCTGTCAGCCATAATAAGATAAACATGTTTTCCCAACTCATGAACGCTCAAACAAACTGAAGTTGGCCAAATAGATTAGCCAGTGTATCTATTTATCACTTTTGAGTGAAATGGGTCACCTAGAAATAAGTATTTTAGCAGATGCTCTTCTCCAGACTGACTTGTAGCTGATATCATCTTACAATCCAGACAGTTGTGGGATAAGATTCTTCCTAGAGAGCAGTGGCTGACTTGTCATGATACGGAGAAAAAAACGGAAGCAAAGTAACAAAGAAAGCCCAAAGAGGAAACCAAAAGTGCCAAAAATGGCTGACCCGTAAAGGCCAACGGGGCTAGGGTGCGACACATCCAAGGTAAAGTGGACCCGGTTTTCCGGTCAGTGGACCGGTCCGGCACTAACCTGCGGTATCCCCATGAAGACCATTTAGGTCCAGCACTGCCTGGACAACCACACGGGGAGTGCAGGGGTGCCGAGGGGGTCTGGGCGGCACAGAGATGCAGCTAACTGTCCCTACACTAGCATGCTAAACCCTGTGGGTCACCTCAGGTCTCCTGACCTTACCCCACCCTCCCTCTTCAAAGGAACGGTGGTACCTTCGTCCCTCACTTTATCTGGTGCCAAGAGCGAGACTGGTGGGTGCACCTGTGAGAGCAAGCTGCCATTGTGTACATTTGTGGGATATATGCACCAGCCTCGGGACGTGCCTAGCGTGTGGAGATGGAAGCCACGTGTCAACGAAAAACCCTGCTAAAAACCATATCGGCTGTGTGGGCCACGGCGGATCAGTACGATCAGCGGGTTGATGGATGTTAAACGCGTCTTACCTTGACGATGGCCCGACGAGGACTGATTTGCGCGAGTCACTTTTTAAAAGCCGGCCACAGCTGAGCCCAATATGCGAGGCTGATGATCATTGCACCCATTGTGCATGTCCGGAGGGAAAAAATGCCCCATCACAGTGCCAAAATGTGCCTGTGCAAATGATTTGCGGGATAAAAAATGTGATATTCGCGATACGTTCGTCGTTTTCGTAATTCTCACGTAATACATTCTTTTTATGTCCACACATGTTCGCAATCATCCGCAATAGCAAAAAATTCCATTTTGAGTCCGCAATACATCCGCCATTCTTTCGCAACACATCCATGATATGTTCTTAATACAATCGCACATTTCAGTTTTACATTCACAAGTCTTCATTAATGCTTATGTAACACATTCTTCATTGGTGGCCATTTTTTGGAAGTCATTGCAGATGACTGCGGAAATATAAAAATTAAAGTCGCAACTCATTTGCAAATACACGTTTTGGCACTGTGATGGGGCCTTAAGTCTGTGGGCGCTGATAAAATAATAGAGCGTAAGCTTTAGGGAACGCCTATCATCAATGATTGGGCCAAATTGAGCATTACGTCACGGACATGTACACTGTTGAGCATTTTAATTGGTCTATTTACATCGCTATGCCAACTTTGTGATTGACGTACAAACAGCCCAAAGACAATGAGTCCTGTGTGATGTAAGCCATTACACTGGTTAAAAATCGAGACCAACAGGACAAAGTTTGGATAAAATCGGGACAATATAATGGGTTTCTAAATATCCTTGGGGACAGGAGACAATGGGCTCAAAACTGGGACTGTCCTGGGCAAATCAGGACATCTGGTCACCCTAATATAATTTTTAAATTTCCTTGTATTTGAATAAACATGCACGCTCAAGAACTTGTTGTCTGGTCTTTCCCAGATGGATTCAAGCCTTGTTCCCAGTGGTGTCTCTGGCACGAAAATCCTGGTGGGGTAAAATAAACTCTGGGAAATATTTGACTCATCCGGAAAACTATGCAAAATCTAGTTGCTCATTGAATTCAAACACAAACACACATCACCAATGAAGTCATAAAAGCACATATACCTTCAGACAAAAATAACACACCTTGTAGTACTGTGAAATACACTCACCAGGGATGCTCATTGCTTTGATCTTTAATTTTTCAAACTTGTCCTTAACTTTACTGTTGATTTCCAAAAATCCATGAACAAATTCATTTTCATAGCTTTGACTTTATAATGACTATGGCTAGCTGCGTAGCAACACCGATAACGAGCATATTTTTCTGACCACTCTCACCTTCGGCTACTCATTTTGTACCTGCCTTTATGTAAAGTCGCTTTGAGACACTAGTTAATTGAATTTTAATTGAAGATTAAATGCCCTGCACGTCTTTATCTCTTGAAGATAAACTGCACAGCATGGGTCTGCACACTGAATGTTAATTTGGTATTTAGGTTGAGGTTAAGGACATGGATGTGTGTTAGGTTCTACACAGTTAAATGCAGAATTTGGGACGTTTCTCGCTTCTTTATGTAGGTGATCGCCTGAGACGTGGATTTAATGGGATATGGGTCACACTGGTCTGTCCTCTAACATGCAGTGATGGGATGTGCTGACCCCGTTTCCCGCCCTACTCCACTCACTTCCTGTTTTGCTGTCTGTCCTGTCTAGATTCCTTTCCTGCACAGATGGGACAGTCGGCTCTCGGGTGGCCGGCTGTTCTTGAAAACACGGCAGAGATACCCAGACAGCACGGTTTCACCCTGTCACTGTGGATTTATGTGTCTCTGTGGCTTTGGGTTTGTGTGTGTTTGAGAGAGAGAGAGAGAGAGAGAGAGAGAGAGTGAGAGAGATGAGTCTGGTACATGATATACAATATTTGATATGGAAGTGCATTATGCTTCTTTTATAATCTAATAGATCGATGACGTGTATTATTATGTTATTATAAATGTTCACTTATTTCAGTGAAACAAAATAAAATCGATTCTAGGCATTTTTACAATTCACTGCAGATTAAAAAATTTATTACGAAGTGGAGATTCGTCGCTGCTTCTGCCACCAAAAGAGAAATAAACTTGGGTGAGAGATGAAGGCAGACAGCGAACAAACTTTTGTGTAGGGAATAAAAACAAATTCTGAAATGACAAGCAGTTTAAATTGTTATGAGTGTGAGGGCGAGATGTAAAAGAGAGGACCCAAATGCAGGACAGCTTCATGAATAATGGTAGATTTATTAAGTCATATCAGAAGTAACTGAAAAGAACCAAACCCAAAGATGAAAGAACTGAGAAAAAACTGAAAACAAAAGAGCCTTTCCGGGTGACCACCAGATCAGCGGGAGCTAGGATGCACAAGATGACGAGGACACATCCGGTGGCCATCAGCTGGCCCTGCCGATTGGACAGGTAGGGACGAAGGGGGGAGTTAGAGCAAGAGGCATAGAGACAGCCCCTGAGGCGGTGCCCAAGCCTGCAGGTTACTTCACTCGCTGGTGCCTCCACCACGTGAAACCTTTAGGTGCAGAAGGTGCTGGTGTGGCCACATTGGGGGCATTTCTCGACTCACTGCCATGTGGTTCTGCTCCACCCAGTCATGGTACCGGACGAGCATGCGGGGGCCCAGGATGTGGCCAGAGGTGGAGCATATGACGCAGAGGGATAAACTGTCCCTACTCTAATGGCCTAAATCCTGTCGTACCTCGAACCTCCTGGCTCTACTCCACCCTCCCTCTATGAAAGAAGGGCGGTACCTTCATCCCTAACTCCCTCTATGCGCTAAAGAACTGGAGGCTGGTGTGCTCACCTCGCTATTTCACTTGTAGCAAATGTGTTCCCGTTTTGCGGGTGAGAAAAACACACCAGTGCACACGTGCCTCGCGTCAGCAGGCGGTTCTGCAAAAAGAGAAAGACAGATGTTAATAGTGCACCACTGACCCCGCTGCTGCACACCACAAACACTCAGCCACGAGATCAGAGCGGCGGCGGCGTGCGATCCTTACTCATAACGTGAGTTGATGCCAGCTCGCCTCTCTGATCTCGCTTCCACCTTTTAACGTTTGAGTGCAGCTATTAGCAATTAGGCGTGCATCTGCCCTTAAGGACCCTCAAAGATGTCTGCTTCCAAGAACGGAAGCAGCAGGCCCAGTTACATAAATGACAGGAGATTTATAAGGAGAAGGCTCTGGGTTCGATCACAGGTGGAGTGGTCTGAGTCCTTTCTGTATGGAGTCTGCATTTCCTCCCTGTGTCCCCATGGGTTTACTCCGGGTGCTCCGTTTACCTCCCACAGTTCAAAGACATGCTTTAGGCTATTTGCTTACAGTAAATAGGCTCTAGTTTGTGTATTTATTAGTGTGTCTAGGTTTAAGCAGCGATTACGTGTACTTGTAAATGATTACTTATTTCAGTAGGCTTAGGAGGGGAGATTTTGTAGATTTGGTTGGGGGGAGGGCAGGCGTGCTGGTGGTGCTAGGTCTCTGAAATGAGTTTTGCGGGGTTTAATGTCTATATGCATTTTCCATTTACACTGTGCAGTTTATGCTTTGTTTATTACTATAGCTGTTTGCACTTTTAGCCTGAAACAGAACATTGCTCCTAAGAGAAACACACACACACACACACACACACACACACACACACACACACACACACACACACACACAATCTGTGCTCAAAGGCTATATTGTGTCTTTACTTCCCTCCAGCACTTTTTCGGAGATCACTGAAAAAAGGTTTGAATAACACGGTTATTGTGTTACATGAGAAACATGCTGAACAGTAATGAGCCATGTATAGTGGTATACTGAAAAGATCTGGACCGTTTTGGTTTTTAATGGCAATTCAAGCTTTAAAGATGCTGTATTGGTGTTTGTTCTAACCGTTACTCCCCTGTGACCGAATCCCATCTGGACGGCGTCTTTTCACTCTGCAAGGAGGCTATCACTTAAAATTTATACATTCTTACAATCCAAGCAATTGTGGGTTAAGGGTCTTTCTCAAGGACCCAACAGTGGCAGCTTGGCAGAGGTGGGATCTGAAACCTGGACCTTCTGGTCCATAGTCCAGTACCTTAACCGCTAGGTTACCAGACTTTAACAATATATCTGTCATGAAAGTGTGGGCGACGAGGTGTAAAAAGAGGACCCAAATGCAGACAGCTTCATGAATAAGGGTAGGCTTTATTTAACATAAATAAGTGAAGTAGACCCGATTTTACAGCCGGCGGACCGGTCCGACAAACTATACCTACGTGGACACCGGTTTTACGGTCGGATGCCCCGAACCGGCCAACCACTGGGACGAGGGGAGCTCTAACAAGGCCCAGCAGGGTGCAGTGCAGGGACAGGCCCAGACAATGACCCTCCCAATGCAACGTGAACCTGCGGTACCCCAGTGTGGGGCGCAGGGGGTGCCAAGGGAGTCTGGGAGGTGCAGAGATGCAGCTAACTGCCCCTACACTGACAATCTAAACCCTGCCAAATACCTCTGAGCTCCAGCTCATACGCCACCTACCCTCTACTAAGGGCAGGTGGATACCTTCGTCCCTCACCTTCTCTGGCACCATACGAGCACGTGGGATTCAGCCATGGGACGTGCCTAGCAAGTAGGTGGAAGCCCACGTATCCAATAACCTCGTTTACCAAACCCCATATGGCAGCGCGAGCCTGAGCAGATCAAACCGATCGCCAGGCCGAGAGATGGAAAGACAAGCTTACCGTATGGAGGCAGAGCTAATGACCCGGCATGGATTGATTGCCGACTCGCTTTTAAAACAGCACGGACAGCTGAGTCTAATCCGAATCCTGATTACTAATAAGCAGCCCGCAGTGTGATCGCACATGCAGGCGCCAGATACAGGAAGACTCAGCTGTGTGCTCAAGCCGTACTCAGACGCCGGGCCAGGTTGCCAGATAGTGGATAAACCCACCATCTGGAGCAACGCCTGACAATATCAGCCAATCGGCTTTTAAATTTTGCCTTAAATGATGATCCCAAAAAGTAAAGTTCCTACTGAGAGGCTGCAGGTATTTGGGAGTAAACTGAACATTTTGACTACAGCTGAATGTCTTTTCTAGAAAGCAGAGAATGTGGACAGGAATATTCACTTACATTTGCACTTACAGTGGATTTGGAATTTATTTCCATAACTGGATCACACATTTTGTTTTTATGTATTCTTTCTGCAGCACATCCTGTTCTGTGCTGTTCATTTGTCAACTCATTTTGCACAAATGGGACACCATTCGAATGTCTAAATCATTCCAAATTCCACCAATTTTCTTCTTTTTCTTCTTCTGTATTTTACTTTACTTATTTTTTTTCAATGATAAAAGTTCAGTGAAGAAGCCCTGATAGGTGCTATAGTGCATCTTTCCTTGTTATGTATCAATTTTTGTTTATGTGCGGTACGAAAAGTGCTGGTAATGTTACAAGGTTTTTACTGCTTCTTTTCCCAGCATTGATCCTACCTTACATTTTTGTGTTCACACTGGTGCCACTTCCCTATAAATCACTCTTAAATTCCTATGTGCCCAGAAAGCCACACATGATGAGGACCTGAAGCAGTGAGGTTATGATGTTAATTCACAGTTCCACTACAAATTCTTAACACTACTGAACTGTTGACCTGCTGTGACCTATGAGTTCTGAGCAGGACTAACGGACTCTGGAAAAGATTATTTCCACATCTGCCACAATGGAGCTCAACCAAATGTTGCTCCGGCCCGTTACTGAGATTGATCTAAAAGCATTTTTCCTTTTTTCTCCAGTATGCCTGCACTCCTACTTTCTGTTACTCTATAAGCACAAGACATTAATACAAAACTGTTGGAGTGTTTCAGCACCAGGACCCAGGGAAATGTCAAGAGGGAAAACACACAACCCTGTGGGCTGTGTTCCAATAGCAGCATGTTCCTGGTGTTTATTCTGCTTATACAAGAACAGAAAACAAAACAGCATGTCATAATTGAGACTGATGATAGAACACACTTATGATGTAACACTAAGGGTTAGCTCCTACTATGAGCTTCATTATAGAAGCCATGAATCAAATAACACATTCAG
Source organism: Loricariichthys derbyi (assembly GCA_033118015.1). NCBI lineage: Eukaryota > Metazoa > Chordata > Actinopteri > Siluriformes > Loricariidae > Loricariichthys > Loricariichthys derbyi. The sequence goes on from JAVSBU010176313.1 coordinate 10,658, forward strand.
TAGCACCATTCTCAACCTAGGGTTGCTTTGCAAATGCATTTATATAGTCCAGAAACCATAGCCACTTTTATATCAGAAGGGCTGTACTGGTTGCACAAATTCAGCATGCCTGCAACATCATAATATCTTGATTGTTGAGTGCCAAAGGTACATAAATCACCATGAAAGCAATAGCAGGGAAACAAACCTTGACTTAAAGCTATAAGGAACATTGTCAAAATGCCATAAAACCATGCAATGTACAAGAGATACAATAGCAATGGAAGCAATAAGGTTCCAATGGGTAGCACAGTGGAATTTCAATATCCCATCACAGATCCACCACCATACTTCACAGTGGGGACAGTGAGGTCCTTTGGCATGCAGATTTTTTGTGTCTGCACTGGACCCATTACAGGTATTTGTTGTTAAAATGCTTTATGTTGGTCTCATCTGACCATAGAACATGATCCCACTGAAAATTCCGGTAACATTTAAACCAAGAACCATCATTCATCAATAACTGATATAACCACAGGGGTGAGGGATCACTTTCGAGATATAAAGATATATAAAGGGCGAGATATAAAGAGAGGACCCACACGCAGGACAGCATTATAAACACTAGTAGATTTATTAAATCATGACAAATCACACACTCAAAGATACTCAAAAGCAAAGACTAAAGAACCGAAACATAAACAAAACAGAAACGCCTTACCAGCCGATCCCCGGATCGGTGGAAGCTAGGACGCATTGGGCGACGAGGATATGTCCGGGCCCTGCCGAACAGCCAGGTAGGGATGAAGGGAGGAGGCAAGATAGGTGGCGTAGGGACAGTTCCTGGGCAATGCCGCAGCCTACAGGTTGCACTCAGATTCTGGGTAGACCACTGACTGGACCCTTTAGATGTGGCCGGTGCAAGCATGGACACATCAGGGGGCATCTCCTTGGCTGCTGCTGTGTGGTTTCTCTCCACCCGGGCTGTGCCAACACGAGCAGGCAGGATTCCAGGACGGGACTGAAGGGGGGCATATGCAGAGGGATACAATCTCTCCCTACACTATACACCTAAAGCCTACCTTACCTCCAGTCTCCTGACCGTACTCCACCCTCCCTCTACGAAGTAAGGGTGGTACCTTCGTCCCTAACTCCCTCTAGGCATCCATACATCGGAGGCTGGTGTGCTCGTCTTACTTCCGCTTTAAATCTGAATGCCCACCCTTTAGGCCACATCGGGGGGCACGCCGGCACCGGCCACACCTAACGGGTCCAGGCAGTGGCCTCCCCAGGATTTGAGCGTAACCTGCTGGCTGGGGCATTGCCCAGGGACTGTTCCTATGCCACCTACCTTGCCTCCTCCCCTCGTCCCTACCTGGCTGATTGGAAGGTCCCGTAAGGCCGGTAAGGCATTTCTGCTTTGGTTATTTTTTGGTTCTTTAGTTTTTGTTTTTGAGTATATTTGAGTTTGTGTTTTGCTTGTGGGTCCTCTCTTTACATCTTGCCCCCAACTCATGACACTTGCAGGAAGAATGGGACAAATTAACACCTGAAACATGATCCCTATATATATTTTGGAGCTCAAATGTCTCAATCATGCCAACATTTTAGTAATAGAATCTTCTTCTTCTTCTTCTTCTTCTTCTTCTTCTTCTTTGGGCTTTTCCCTTTTCGCCACAGCAAGTCATCCTCCTCCATCTCACTCTGTCCTCTGCATCCTCTGTCCTCACACCAACTACTTCCATGTC
>JAVSBU010176421.1:0-12384 GCA_033118015.1 Loricariichthys derbyi
AATAGAATAATACAATTTCTTGAATTTCCTACGGGATGAATAAAGGCACAGGGAAGGCTGCTCTAACAGAGCTCAGTTCTTTTCACCAGTAAAGCAGAGTCTCACTGAGAAGCTGACCACAGCACAGGTGTACTTCACATGTTTTGTTGTTGAACATAATGTGCCATTCGATGTACGTATACACATGGCCAAGTTATTTTGGAAAATGTTTGTCCAGACTCAGAAATAGTAAGAAATGATGCCTGCTCCTCCACTAAGACTGCAGCTGTGATGAATCTGGCACTGGAACCTGAATGTTCAGAGGACATGTACAAACTAATCCGGACATTAATATAATATTGGTAAGAGTTAATTTTTTGCCCTCTTAATGTGTTCCAAACACAAGTTACTGATATACCACACAATGTCAGTGTCTCAGATAATTAAAGCCTATAATCATGAATGAAGTTTTATATTTATCAGCTGATTACAGGTGGACTTGGGTCAAATACATTATAATGAACGTTCATAACTCAAATGAATGCCAGCAGACATTCCAAAGTGGTTCCTTCTAGGCTAATTTATAAATAACATTGGCCTCGTCGTCTCATTTAGAATGAGTGAATGCACAGTCACACACACGAGTATAGAATGGAACGAGGTGACGATTGCAAAAACGACAATTTAAGTTCTTGACTTGGGGGTTGCTGCAGTTTGGGCCCAAAATGGTCTGAAAACACAAACATACACACCCAGACAAACAAATATACAAGCAGCTTCTTAAATCACTTCATCCTTGTTCTGGGAAGAGACATTGTCTGGTTGTCCAGTCTTAAAAAAAGCCACTTATGTCCCTCTCTCCTTCTTGACTTACCTCCTTTCCCAATCCACCAGGGAGGTCGTTGTGAAGGAAGGACCAATAAGATGTTTGCTGCAGCCATAACAATAAAATTCATGAATTCCACCCTGTAGGCTTCTACAGTGCCATGAAGGTTCAGCTCATCTACCAAGAACAAAGTACAAGAGCACCTTCTACAGGATGTACTGAGGAGATCAGCAGGAGTCTGAAGGCGACGAGAGAGAATTACATCAAGCTGCAGCATGTTTTGGGGACAGGATCGACACCTTGGGAAGAACAAAGCGCCTTCGCTAGTAACTTAGTAGCTAGTAACTGATGTAACAATTAATCAGATAAGGCAGTTGACAGGAGAAGCACGCGGTGGAGCCAGGAGACAGGTTCGAAGCAATGATTAAAACACTGGAATAGAAATTTGATAGATAGGAGGTGAAAATACTGCAGGCAAAAAAAAGGCATATCTTGTTTTTCACATTTTAAAAAAACTACTTCTTACTGGATCACCGTGCTGAATTTAGCTACTGAAAGCATCTCAAAAGAACACAGCGTCTTCAGACTAGGACGCTGTTATTAACACACAACGGCCGCTAGATGATGCTTCTTGCACAAACAAAATATGTGCAGATTTAGAAGAATGACTTGCTTTCATTTACCAAATTGTGTTAGTTTAAAGTACAGAGTTGCAGCATGGTGGTGCAGTGGTTAGCACTGCTCTCACAGTTCTGAGATCCCCGGTTCAATTCCGACCTCGAGCTGCATCTGTTTGTCCTCCCCGTGTCTGTGTTGGTTTTCTCCAGGTACACAGGTTTCCTCTCACATTCCAAATATGAGTGTGTGAGTTGATGTGCCCCATGATGGATTAACACCCTATCTAGGGTTGTTCTTGCTTTATGCCCTGTGTAGCCAACTAGGCACCGGCTCTCACACAACACTGACCAGGATAAGCGGATAAGATAATGAATGAATGAAGGAAATAGTGCAATGAATGCACATAAGCTAAGATTAAAGGGAAAAAATTACTAACAAGAAAATAACTTAATAATTACACTATATATATATATAATGTCATTATTTAATAATGTAATATGAACTAATTAATGTCATTAACTTATCTTTATATCTTAATCATTATAAATGCACAGCAAGTCACTAATATGCTAGATAAGAGTTAATCATTTTAAATTAACAAATACATTTGAACCTCATTACTAACAGTACTTTGGCTCCCCCTGGTGAACCTTCAGAGAATTACCTTTAACTCAACAGCAGATAAACCAGACAAGTGCAGAACAGAATAAAACCACCATTGACTTAATGCACACAGACAAAACCCAAAAAGACACAATAAGAGCATGCAAACTCCATGGAATGTGAAGGTCTCAAAGCATCTCGAAAGACCACCGGGTCCACAGACCCGGACGCTGTTACTGACACAACGACCTGTAGATGGCGTTTTTTGCACAACTTTACCAAGTTAGCGCAATTTGAAATACAAAGTACAAATAAGCAAAGATTAAAGGGAAAACGATTCGTGACTCAAGTCAACAACACTAAGGTAAGAAACCAACAAGCAACGAACAAGTGACGGTGTTCTCCAGTAAGAAAAATGTACACCAACATACCTATGAGTTCGGTGGGATTCTTCTGTATGAAGTGCTCACATATCCTGATGAACATCCCTGTAGTGTCAGCAGTGGGACATTCCCCGTGACTGTACAGGTAGAAAATGATGTTACCACACAGAACAGCACGAACATCCTTCCTTCTCTAATAACAGGCCTGGTACGCACTCGATGCAAAGACGTACCCTTTGCATTGGAGTTTTACATATTTGACGCCTTCTTTCTCGATATCTGCTCGATCGTAGAAGCGGGTCGTGTTGGTCAGATCAATTAGTAAACCCATCTTTACCTAGAGCCAAAAAGAAAACCTGCATTATACATGTTGTGTCCCATTTATAACAGGTTATGCTTTTCATGTGGTCGTGCTGATAAAATATCGCTATAACTGGATAAGATGATAGGGAAATCTCTTCTAGACAAAGCACTGCAGAAGTCAGAGATAACAGCGTCTATCGAACCCATCATCCAGTACTGAAACTATTGGGACTGTGGTAGCCTAGCGGTTATAGCAATGGAATCTGGATCAGAAGGTTCAGGGTTCAAATCCCGCCTCTGCCAAGCTGCTACTGTTGGGTCCTTGAGCAAGAACCTTAACCTACAACTGCTTAGATTGTAAGATTGAAACAATTGTAAGTCACTCATGATAAGGGCGTCTGCTAAATGTCATAAACGTAATATAATATGTATTGCACAAATACGTTTAATATTTTACCCTAACGTACAGTGCACTAGCTAACAACATCCATTAGTCAAAGATTTGCATGAATTACTGTCTAGTAGTTTTTGCCACAATCTAATATCTAAACGTTTTAGATTCACCTACAAATTCAGCTACTTCCTTCACACTATGGCCTTTGTCCATAAAGTTTGCGAAACAAACTTTTCATACCAGGCATCATTACTCTATTGTTGCTAACTGATTACACATGTTTGCGTCACTGATATTTTCACTTTCACAATATTAGAAACGCCAAAATGAAACAAAGCCAAAGCAGCTAAAATGTAGCTAAACCTCATACCTTCAGACTTTTAAGGTAGTTAGACAGCATGCTTGGGTGGAACCTGTTCTCCTCTGGAACCATGTCATCATATCTGGGACCCAGCATGGTTTTCATTGGTAAGAATTTACCTGCAGAAGAGAAACAAGGACAAGGGATGGAATTTCCAATGTGGGTTAATGAAATACAGTAAACCCCCCCCGTAATCAAGGTTCTGCTATCGCGGATTCACGTAATTCTGGATTTTTCTCTAGCATGTAACTACGTGTTATTCATGAAAAAATTCACACATTCGCAGTTTTGTTCAGTAGAACCTATGTACATACACATGTACTTACTCCTTATTGGAGGCGGGCTCTCAATGACTGATATGTGACACCGTGCGAACGCACAGCCAATCCAATCCCAACCCCTTTCACACCTGACTAGTCTGAAAATATTACTCAAACACAGGCCTGACTAGTCAAACACAGACCTGACTAGTTCATTAGTGCTACGTAATTTGTGATTTTGCCTGTCTTTGGAGCGTCTGTCACAAGCCCTTTGCACACTAAAGGAAGTCAAGGAGATGATCATGGCATGGGATCCTTATCTAGACCCGTCGATTAAGTTCGCTAATGGGATTGATTCGTGCAGCGAAGCCTACAAGAACCTCATGCGTCTCGCTTGCTTCTTCAGTGAGCTCAGAAGGTTGGATTTACATGTACAGTAATCATCAAAATTGGTATGGTACCATACATAAGTACTTTTCAGTTTTATAGAAATGCATGCAAAGTGTGTTAAACCATCTTAAATAAAGCTTAAATAAACCAGTTTAAATAAAGCTTAAATTATGACTCTGTTTTATGATCTCACACTGTGATTAGAACTAAATATGGTGGACCACAGGGGTGATGGGGGTTTACAAGTAATAGGGGATTTTCATTATTCACGAGAAGCTCTGGTCCCTAACCCCTCGATTATGGGGTGGGGGTGGGGGGGTCCACTGTATTCATAACTTGCCAATCAACGCAGTGGCACTGGTTCAAGACTCGGCTGTGGTTCACTCCAGATTGGGAATTATGTTCCAGATTGGAAATTAATGTTTCATCAAGTGGACTCATTCCCTTTTCATTGAACCCTCAGACATTAAAGACCCATTTACACCCCCTACTATTTTGCCTCCTTTCGCCTCTGACCACACACCAGCACTCAAGATCTGTAAAGAGGATATTTGTCAGCTTTTTCGCAGACAGAAGGCACCCGGAAGGCACCTGGCCCAGACAGTGTGTCCCCCTCCAGTCTGAAGGTCTGTGCTGATCAGCTAGCTCCCATCTTCACCCAGATCTTCAATGGAACCCTGGAGCTGTGTGAAGCCCCCTCATGCTTCAAACGCTCCACAATAATCCTGGTTCTCAAGAAAACCACCATCACAGGACTGAATGACTACAGGCCTGTAGCTCTCAAATCTGCAGTCATGAAGTCCTTCGAGAGATTGGTGTTGTCAGACCTGAAGGACATCACAGACCCCCTGCCAGACCCCCTGCAGTTTGCCTATCAGGCAAACAGGTCAGAGGATGATGCAATCAATATGGGTCTGCACTACATCCTGCAACACCTTGACTCTGCAGGGACGTACGACAGGGTTCTGTTCGTGGACTTCAGTTCAGCATTCAACACTATTGTTCCAGACATCCTCCACACCAATCTCACCCAGCTCACTGTGCCCTCCTCCATCTGTCAGTGGATTACAAACTTCCTGACTGACAGGAAGCAGCATGTGAGGATGGGGAGCATCATATCCAGCAATCGGACTCTTAGCACTGGTGCCCCTGAAGGGTGTGTGCTTTCCCCACTGCTCTTCATCCTTTATACCAATTACTGCACCTCAAGAGACCCGTATGTTAAACTCCTGAAATTTGCAGATGATACAACAGTCATCTGCCTCAACTCGGAACGGTGACGAGTATGCATACAGACGGGAGGTTGAACCAAGATCGATACCTGTCTATACCTGTCCAGAGTCAGGAAACGAGCAGGTAACATACATATACATATACATATATATATATATATATATAAAATCAGTAATATCACTTGGAAAGGCCATCAGAATAAAGTCACAAGGCTGGCAAGGAGTACAAAACCCTTTCCAAAAAAATTGGGCCTACCTGTCTCCACTGTTGGAAGAATAATTTGGAAGTGGAAGGCTTATGGAACTACTGTTAACCTTCCACAGCCTGGACAGCCTTTCAACGTTTCCTCTCATGATGAGGCCAGGCTTGTCTGAATGGTCAAGACTGACCCAAGGACAAGGAGGAGGGAGCTCCAGGAAGATCTCATGGCAGTGGACAGATTGGTTTCAATAAATTCCATAAGTAACATACTCCACCGCGATGGTCTCCGTTCAAGGTGAGCCCATAAGGTACCTTTACTTTCAAAGCGTCATGTCAAGGCCCGTCTAAAGTTTCACTTAGAGGACTCTGAGGCAGACTGGTTCAAGGTTCTCTGGTCTGATGGGACCAAGATCAAGGTCTTCGGTGCCAATCAGGATGGAACTGCATACAACCCCAAGAATATCATCCCTACAGTCAAGCATGGCGGTGGCAGCATCATGCTGTGGAGCTTCTCAGCCAAGGGGCCTGGCCATCTGGTCCGCATTCACAGGAAGATGAATAGCACGGCCTAACTGGAAATTTTGGCCAAAAACCTCCGCTCCTCCATCAAAGATCTTAAGATGGGCCATCATTTCATCTTCCAACAGGACAACGACCCCAAACACACAGCCAAGATAACCAAGGCCTACTTTAAGAGGAAAAAGATTAAGGTGCTGCAGTGGCCTAGTCAGTCACCTGACCTTAACCCAATTAAAAACGTGTGGAAGAAGCTCAACATCAAACTGCATAAGAGATGCCCAAAGAACCTAGACAACTTTTAAGAGATCTGCATGGAGGAGAGGGCCAAGATAACTCCAGAGACCTGTGCCAGCCTGATCAGGTCTTATAGAAAATGATTAACAGCTGTAATTGCAAATAAGGGTTATTCCACAAAATATTAAAGCTAGGGATTGAATGATAACAGACCCTATTATTTATGTTTTGAATGTATTATATTTTAATTGAACAACTTATATAATTTTACTTGTAATATTTAGCCATCTGTTAATAAATATTACTCAGTGTTTGAAGGCTTTAACTTATTTGCAAATAATTGCATTAGCAAAATCTACAGGGGGTTGAATACTACCTGGAGGAAATGTACTATGTTCATAGATAAATAATGATTAAAATCATGAATAAAGCAAATGGATATAATGCAACACAAAAAATAAAGACGTGAAATAAATAAATGTACTTGCACTTTATAGCCACTGAGACGAAGCAGTTTCGATACGTCTCATAACTGGGACTGAGGCAACTAGATTAGATTAGATTAGTTCTGTTATCTGCGATTATTTTTAGATTTCAAGATCAAGGGATCGCAAAAAACGATTCGTTATTAACAATCCATGAGGTAAAATAGTTTCATTCTCTAAGCAAACTATGGGCTACAGATGAAGAACATGATTCCTAATTGGAGCGAGATTACGGTGTTAAACAAAAGTCTAACATGGCGTTATAATTTTCATTGCTCGACTAGCGATTATATGTTTGAAAGGTGAAGCTCTGGTATGATAATCTTATCTATCTGACATGTTAACGTGAGCTATAGCACATCAGCAGTTATCGTCAGGTTAAGAGTTAAGAAATGGGAGGGTATTCCAGAAAGCAGGATTTCTCAATTAGCCAGATAACTTAGGGCCACACTCAGGCCTGTCCAATAGGAATAGAGCGGAGGGACATTCCTCATATCTTTGAGCTTATGCCACCTTGCCAAATATGAAGCTCCAATCTGCCACAGATGATGTTTAATGAAAGACGCAAACTTTAACACCAGCGAATGACGTATTCGTGAAGAAATAAGAAAGAACCGAGTTGATGGAACTGAAGAAGCAACTACATTAAGAGCCCAGGATATGATTTTACGGTTTCTCTTTCCAGTTCACCTAAATCTTTGTAAACCATATTTAAATTAAAATATATTTACAAAGCCAATAGATTTTATAAACTTATTTATAAACTCAATTATTTTACTTGTATAATAATAACATTGGTGTTAGATTAGCAGCCATATGAATTGATTAGGTCAGAGTGACATTATAGGGTAATAAAGTCACTCCCAGAACGTGTCTCAGCCAATCAGATTGCGGGGGCGGAACTAACTGTGGTATACCTAAAAATAATAACAAACAATAAGCCTATGACCAGTTTTGGTGACGTTCTTGTCTATGATTGGCTAGAAGGACTGACAGACAGTCGGGTATAAAAGGAGTGTTGGTGTTGTTTGTAGCGCCCGATTCGAGTCAGTGGAGAAACTGCGCCTCTTCTTACGGTTCATAAAACGGCACCATGTCACATTTCAAGTTATTTACTCAAGTCTTTCCATTTATACAGACTTTTTTTTTACCTCTACCACACATGAGAGCGGTCGTTTTTTATTTCCACGACTCAAAACATCACCATAAACAGCATATAATAATAATCAGCTTCAACGGCTAACTAGCCTTGAAGCTAAGCTCACGCGCTAACGTTGCCTAGCACTGTTTTAATATTTATAGCAACTTAAAAGGTATAAAGTGAGAGAAAGTCTCTTTGTAATAATAAAACGCAGTGTTTCGCAGAGTTAGACCCCGCTAGAGACCAAAGAGGTAAGTAAAAACCAAGCTAGCCTGGCTAAGCTAGCATGCTAACTGGTGAGTAATGTTTGCTAACTTCATACAGGTGCAATTCGAGAGTGGGCACAGGCTCACCAGCTACAGGTTGGCCACGTCTAGGGCAGTTCAGCCATCGAGGTGGTGGTCCTGTGTGCGCCATCTCTAACGGCTCAGCTTATCAGATGCTAAGCTAACCGAGCACCAGAGTGAGGCTCCACCGAAGATGAGCCCTCTCCCCCGGGGTGATGCCTTCCCAGCGCTCCGCTGCTGCTCTGGCTTCCAAATCCCACTCGCAGCGCTTCAGCCCTTTAGAAGCAAAGCTCCGTGCTCATGAAGACCCGAATCAAACTTGTGTAGTAATACAGAACTAAAAATCCCAACGAAGCCCTCATTCATAAACCCACCATCAAAATACACAGAGGTGAATCAATTCGAAGAGCTCCTAAACGAGCCGATACACCTGAAGATTCATTTGTGTATCGACTCCCATTTGAGTGACGTCCGGAGGTCACGTGGGCTTTGGACGCGTCACTGTTTGTCATGCAGAATAAATTGGAGGATGATGAGATGTCATATGCAAATATCTGCATGTGTGAATTGTTTCCTTATTCAGGCTGAAATATATTATAGGGCATTATAGGGCTCTACAACTGAAAGATAGTGATGTTGCCCTCCAAGCACTTTGTTTATTGATTCTGTATCCTCTGGAATAAAGTGAAGCCCATGGTGGGTCCAAAACCTATCATGGAATCCCTTTTACACCAGTCTGCCATGAGACTTATCAAGTATCCAATCCACCAAATACTGTGTTTAGGATGTGAGAGAAAAGTGGAGAAGACCAAACTGACATGAGCTGATGGCATAGCTTGTTTAAACTTTGTTGCAACAACATCCTTCAATCTTCTCTGAAGGACTGTGAGTGGAAGAAGAGATTCAAGATTCTTGAAGAAGTTTCATCTCTCATCCAAAAGGCTTCTTCAGTTCTGTCGATCGGTTACTATGACCTGGACGACTTCTCAGAAGGCTTCCTATTACATTTTGGAACATGAGCATGAGATACTAATTTTACGAGACACTCTTTTTAAGGTACTAAAACCCTGGCTCGGCTTTCTTATTCATCATTCAGGTGTCTGATTAAGTTACGTTCAGGGTGCTGTGCAAGCCAGCCAAGTTCTCTATCAATGCTGAACCGTTTCTCTCTGTAATGTTTATCTGTTTAGATTTCCTGACTGTAATTTGCATATTTGATCACAAATATCCTGGAATTCCCTTTACATTTCCATTACACTGATGCACAATGAATCATTTCAAGTCTTCGTTCCACCCACTACCATGGGAAAAGTGGAGAAACCAAAACTGTCACAGTGCATGGAATAGCACTATCATTATCCATAGCCTACTCTACTTTCCATACACACTGAATCCAATCCAGTTTTGGAACGCCAGGGACCAACTGTCAGCACAGGATGCAAAATGGGAGCCAAACATGAACAGGGTGCCAATCTGTCGCATTCACACTGGCACAATTTATAGAGTAATTTACTTTATTCAGCCAACTTCCAAAGTCTGCTGTTTGAAAGAAAATATATTAGGGGCTAGTGAACTGGTGTTCAAACTAAATTATTTAACACACGTCAGACCGTTTAATCCAGAATTATGATTAATTGATTACTCAGAGTTTGTCTTCAGTTTTTCTGAACAAAAAAAAAACGTACTCAAAAATAATACTCAAAATTCCCTTTATTAGTTTTAACCGTGCTTTTTCTGGTCAGAGTCCAGTCCTTTATATCCTGGAGAACACGGTGTGACTGTGTCCATCACAGAGCTAGCAGTCTGAGTCATAAGAACTATAATACTTTTTGGTTTTCTTAATTTCACCCTGGGATCAATAAAGTATCTATCTATCTATCTATCTATCTATCTATCTATCTAATAAAGTAACCAAATAAACAAGTCAAGTCTAACACCAGCTTTGGACAAGTTTGAGGAATGTACACACATTCAACCTCCAAAATGGGGAACTGAAACATATGTGCATAATCATTTACCAGTAAGGTAAAATTAATTTTCACCACAATGTCTGCTATACTTTCACATCTGCCTGATTGAGGAACCAACACAATGAAGCTGGAACACGCAAGAGAAAGAGACAAAGACTCACTGCCCGTTGTGTAATACTGGACTTCGGTGCAAGACATAAATTCCCCTGTTGAACCAATGTGTGAATTCCAAGTTAGTAATGTTTCTGCCCCTGGTTAAACTAAAGGTTTCTCATGTTTTGTGTTGTTTAACATTTATTATTAGTCTAAATAAGTCACTATGGATTCTAAGAAGTTTAGTGACATGTTGGACATTAAAAGTGTTAATTAATTATCCTCTCATTTAGGGGGTCTGTGGGGGGTGTCCAGGCTTGTAGTCGCCGAGGCACTGCCCCACAGAAGCTCCCTTGAGACTTGTGACTATGCTAACCTCTGGATACCATAGCATGGAAGCATCATAACTGAACTTTGGGCCAATGGAAGAACTGAAAGTGGTGGTACCCAGATGCATTGGGAGAAGACAAGCTGGTGGAGGGATGTGATGCTCTCAATGTTCTTCTGGGAAAGCCTGGGTCCATGTGGATGTCATACTGGCATGGGACACCTACCTAAACATAATTGCAGATCAGGTGGTTCATATAGGCTATATATATACTGTGCCCAAATGCATCATCTACTTAAAATGGTTCTGTAGAGCATTTATAATGTGAAGTCATATTTAAGACGTGGTCTAGTGTGGCTTCAGTGTTAAAACAATGTATCAGTCAACAGAGGGTGGTTTTGTAGCTCGGTAGGTGACGTCACAATAACAGGTGACACAAGTTACCATGCCAGGAAGTTCCCTATTTAAAACAGTCATGTCTGTTGCCTAGCAGATCTTCTGCAGCTCATCCAACCAGTAGCTATGAGCACACCAACCAATTATCTTTCCTCATCTGGAGTGGAAACAAAAACCTAATACATCATAGCACAAAGATACATGCTAACAAATACTACAAATACTACCCAAAGATATGGGTATTAATAATGGAGTTTGAAGCTTACAGAAACCTTCATTCTTCTCAGACGGAGTTCCATTAGATTTTTTAACATGACTACAAGGTAGCGATTTTAAACAATAAATCCTGGCTTACTGATAGCAATCCAATTAATCAATTCACAGTCTGTTAAACAAAAGGTTTAAGTAGCTTTATTATAATGGAATTTAATATATTTCGGCATTTCGATGATCATGTACATTCTGTGAATTATACGGTAATGTCAGCCCATTTTGTGTGTCACTTACAAAGTCATTGTCACCACCAGTTCTTCAGGTACCAAACTGAGTAACATTTTGTTCCTCTAGGTTAAGGTGTGGTTAAATTAACTACTGTTATTTACTGATGAATCATCACTTGGGTGGTTCTGGTTTCCACAGAACTGTATCTGAAAAGCACTAATACAGCTCATACACTGAACCAACAGGTATTATGTTCATATTTATTTTGTGTTCATATCTATGTATTATCATCTTTTTTTCTGAATTGACTTAAGTCAACTATAAAGAAGTTAAGAGTATTCAATGTATGTATATAATACACTTTATACTCACTTTATTGGGCTGTGTTTGTACATAGAGGTTTAGTGATGAATTTGGGATAACCATTAGTTCAGACAGGACTACAGCTTCAAAAAGAAAATGCAATAATGGGTATGAGTCGGTCGGGATCGAACCTTTTATCGCAGTGCTAACTACTGCAGAATTTATCTTAAAAAATAGAGGCGTCAAAGCAAAGCCTGTTTAAAGCCCAGTTCATGACTTTTGAAAGCAATGTGTTTAAGTGTCCATTGCTTTGATTTTAATTTTAGCCATCAAATTAGTAACCATGGGTGGTGCATGGTTAGCACTGTTGCCTCACAGCTCTGAGATCCCAGATTTGATATTAACCCTGGAATCCACCTGTGTGGAGTCTGCATGTCTTTGCGTGTCCATGTGGGTTTTCTCCTTGTACTCCCGTTTCCTCCCACATTCCAAAGAAGTGTGTTAGTCAAAGTCAAATTTATTTGTATAGCGCTTTTTACAATGGAGCATTGTCTCAAACCAGCTTTAGAATTTGTGTAATTCCCAATTTGAGCAACAGTGGCAAGGAAAAACTCCCTAACTTTAATAGGAAGAAAC